>CAUYQV010062465.1:0-11430 GCA_963574575.1 Galagoides demidoff
GTCTTATATTTATTTTTTCTCAAGAAGACACACTAAGGCTTATTTTCAGGGGATGTCTTATTTTTATTAAGTATAATACAACAATCTACATTTATTCAAATACAGTTAAGTCATCTTCTTCTGGAACCTGACAGGGGGAGCCGACCTTGGTGGGGCTGGCACTAGTGATGCGTAAACTCCTTTCCTCTAGCCATTTGCACATGTGCAATAGGATGCCTGCAACTATGGTTACTACACACGCAGCCACACAAGTGCTAGGGCTTATTTTTTGTGTTGGTCTTATTTTCGGGGAAACACAGTAATTTAGTCAGAAACGAAAAAGGAGATATTACATCTGACACCATAGAAATACAAAATATCATCTCTGAATACTATAAAAAAAATCTCTATGATCATAAACTTGAAAATGTTGAGAAAATGAACAAATTCTTAGAAAGACATAACCTTCCTAGACTCAGTAAGAATAAATAGACTTCTTGGCGGCACCTGTGGCTCAAAGGAGTAGCATGCCGGCCCCATATGCTGGAGGTGGCAGGTTCAAAACCAGCCCCAGCCAAAAAAATCTGCAAAAAAAGAAGAAGAATAAATAGAATTCCTAAACAAATCAATATCATGTAATGAAATTGAAGCAGCAATAAAAAAAAATTCTTCCAACAAAAAAGTTCTGGGTTCAGTGCCTGTGGCTCAAGCAGCTAAGACGCCACTCACATACACCCGAGCTGGCGGGTTCGAATCCAGCCTGGGCCCGCCAAACAACAATCACGGCTGCAACAAAAAAATAGCCAGGCATTATGGTGGGCACCGGTAGTCCCAGCTACTTGGGAGCTGGAGGCAGGAGAATTGCTTAAGCCTAGGAGTTTGAGGTTGCTGTGAGCTGTGATGCTATGGCACTCTACCCAGGGTGACAGCTTGAGGCTCTATCTCAAAAAAAAAAAAAAAAAAAGTCCTGGACCAGATGGTTTCACAGCCTAATTTTAACAGATGTACAAAGAAGAATGGGTACCTGTACTACAGAAATTATTTCATAACATTGAAAAGGAAAGAATCCTCCCCAACTTGTTCAATGAAACCAATATCATCATAGGAACACAAAGAAAACTATAGACCTATATCCCTTATGAATATAGATGCAGAAATTCTCAATAAAATCCTAGCAAACAATATTTAGCTGCACATCAATAAAATAATCTACCACAGTCAGGTGGGCTTCATCCTAGAGATGAAAGCATGATTCTACGTATGCAAATCTATAAATGTGATTTAACCACATAAATAGAATAAAGACCATACGATCCTCTCATTAGATGCAGAAAAAGCATTTGACAAAAATCAGCACCCTTGGCTCAGTGGGTAGGGCACTGGCCACATACACCAAGGGTAGTAGGTTCAAAACTGGCCAGGGCCAGCTAAACAACAATGACAACTGCAACAAATCCCAGCTACTTGGATGCTGGGGCAAGAGAATTGCTTAAGCCCAGGAGTTTAAGGTTGCTATGAACTGTGACAGCATGGTACTTTACCCAGGGGGCAGAGAAAAAAAGAATCAGCACCTTTTTATGAAAACAACTCTTTTTTTTGAGACAGAGCTTCAAGCTGTCCCCCTGGGTAGAATGCCGTGGCATCACAGCTTATAGCAACCTCCAATTCCTGGGCTCAAGTGAGTCTCTTGCCTCAGCCTCCCAAGTAGCTGGGACCAGAGGCACCTGCCACAACACCCACTTGAGCCACAGGTGCCCAGCCATAAAAACAATTCTTTTTTCTTTCTTTTTTTTTTTTTTGTTGAGACTGAGCCTCAAGCTATCTCCCTGGGTAGAGTGCCATGGCATCACAGCTCACAGCAAACTCCAACTCCTGGGCTCAAGCAAGTCTCCTGCCTCTGCCTCCCAAGTAGCTGGGACCACAGGCGCCCGCCACAATGCCCGGCCATTTTTTTTTTTTTTGGTTACAGCCATCATTGTTGTTTGGCAGGCCCAGGCTGGGGATTCGAACTCGCCACCTTAGGTGTACGTGGGTGGCGCCTTAGCCGATTGAGCCACAGGCGCCGAGCCCATGAAAACAATTCTTAACAAAATAGCATAGATGGAACACACCTCAAAATTATAAAAGCTAAATATGACAAGCCACAGCCAATATCATGCTGAATGGAGAAAAAGTGATAGTATTCCCACTTAGAAATGGAACCAGACAAAATTGCCCATGGTCACCACTTATAGTCATCATAGTGCTAAAAGTCCTAAACAGAGCAATCTGGTAATTTTTGAACCAGTGGGAAAAAGGAGAACCTTAGTGGGAATGGAGGGGAATGAGGAAATAAAGCACACAAGAGACAAGGATAGGATCGGGAGGTCTAGAGCAGACACAACTGCAGCCAGCCCTGAACTGTGGAAATAGCTTTATTTATATAATATCTAAACAAAGTCACTTATCTTAACAAAGTTGCAAATCTAGCACATGGGTTAAAGATTAACTTTCCAGAGTAAAAGCTATGTGACTTCTGGCAGAGGAGAAAAGCATGCTGTTGTCCCAAAGGAATGTTGTCCTTCAAGGAGGAGAAGCAGTTGGGGGTACTTCTTTGATTGTCTCCCCAGTGTGTGGGGGCCTTGCTGCTAAGTGGGGAGGCAGAGCCTGTGGCTCAATGAGTGGGGCACCGGCCCCATACATGGAAGGTGGTGGGTTCAAACCTGGCCCTGGCCAAACTGCAACAACAACAAAAAAATAGCAAGGTGTTGTGGCAGGAGCCTATAGTCCCAGCTACTCAGGAAGCTGAGGTGAAAGAATTGCCTAAGCCCAAGAGCTGGAGGTTGCTGTGAGCTGTGACACTACGGCACTCTACCAAGGGTGACAAAGTGAGACTCTGTCACTAAAATTAATTAATTAATTAATTAATTTAATTTAATGGAGAACGAAGAGGCCAAATATTACTCTTTGCTGATGATATGATCTTATATCTAGAAAACCCCAAAGATTCTTCCAAGAGACTCCTGGAATTGATAAATAAATTCAGCAAAGTCTCGGGTTACAGTCATTGTACACAAATTTGTAGCATTCCTATGTGCCAATAACAGTCAAGCTGAGAATCAAATCAAAGACTCAATACCTTTCAGAATAACAACAAAGAAAATAAAATACCTAGGAATGTATTTAACCAAGACAATGAAAGACCTCTGCAGGAGAACACTGAGGAAGGTAATTGCAGAGAATGTAAACAAATGGGAAAACATATCACGTTCATGGACTAGCAGAATCAACATTGTTAAAATGTCTATATTATCCAAAGTGATTGACAGATTCAATGCAATCCCAGAAGGTGGTGAATCCTATCAGGACTGGGTCCTTCCCTTTAGGGAAGCATGCTTCCCTCTGGCACAAGCAGGGTCCAGAAATGCCAGGAATTAAAGACTTGGACTCAGGAGTTTCAGGGGGTCTGCTTGGTACTTTATTTCACTGTGTCTGAGCAGATATTCAAGTTCAAAATAAAATCCTCTGAACTCTTGCCTTTTCCTTTCCCCAAGTGAAAAAGGGTCTCTGAGCTACACTGCGTGGAATTGTAAGAGGGGTCACACAGACTCTAGCTTGGCTGCCTCTGCTTGTGTCTCATTGGGTCACACGCACCTCAAATCCAGTGGCTGTGGGCAAGCACAGCTGCAAGAACTGCAGCGTTTGTGGCCCAACTGCCTTACAAATTTAGTCCCCAGGCTGCTTTTTGTCAACTAGTGGTGGGGCTAGCCAGAACTCAACTTTCAGGCTGAGGATTTCCTCTGGCCAGGCTGGTCTAAATGTTCCTTCCATGGACACTGGCAGAATTCTGCAGTAGTCTCTTTACCAGGGCAGTCCTGAGTTCCAATGCAAAATCCCACAATCACTTTATTCTACCTTCCTGGGGCACACAGATTTTCTCTCTGCTCTGTGTTCTGGCCCCCCAGCTGGGCAATGGGGAAGGGGTGGCATAGGCAATGCGGGATTGTCTTTTCTGCCCTCTTCAGATGTTTTTTGGTTCTTCTAAAGGTGCTTCCTTGTGTGAGTAGTTCTTGAATTTGGTGTTTGTGCAGAGGGATGATTGCTGGAGATTTCTGTTTGGCTTGTCTTGCCTTGGCCCCCACCAAGGGGTACGTGTGTGTGTTTAAGACTCAATGTTCCTCTTTCCTTCAGTGAACTATCCCATATATTTCCCATAGAATCTTTTTGCTGTTGTCATTAAGATCAGAATTGTTCACTGATGTTTTTAATCATTGAACCATGGCTGATCCAATGTTTTGTCTATAAAAGGCATAAAAAAATGGCATAGTGAAAATTCCTAGTATGAAAAACCTATAGCTTTTATGTGACAGTTTAATATCTTCCAGACAAGAGACGAATTACAACTGTGAAATGAGCTGTGAACCAGAAAACCAATAAACATCATCCAGAGTTTGAACAATTGAAAGATGAGAAAGATGTTATATTTACTCCACGCCTAGAATATAGTCGTACTTTGCTACCAAAGAAGGCAATGGACCCAATTATAAGACGAACTTTAGCTGACAAACGCAATCAATGTAACCTCATTCTTTGTACCTCACAGAATCCCAAACAATAAAAATAAATAAATAAAAATTTTTTTAAAAAAATTTTTAAAAGGTGATGGGAGGGAAAGTGAGCAGAAAACTCTTCTTACTCTGGCTCCCTAGAGTAGAAATCTCACAATAATAATATGGCTGCCGTTCACCTAGCAGCCATCGTGGAAGGCACTGTATTAGTCCTTCACATGCATCACCTCCCTGAATTCTACTGTACAATTATGATCTATTATGTGGCTATATACTCTGATTATCTCCACCTTCCAAAAGTGGGGTTCAAGGTTGTTAAATCATTAAATTGAAACCCCAAAGCAGGATTGGTAGGGTCCAAACACAAGTGTATGACTCCAGTGTCAGAGCAAGAGCAGTAGGAAGGCAAAAGAGCTGCCAACACCAGCTTCCTGGTATGCCCTCACAGCATCCCAGGTCCAAGCCCCTCTCCCTCACATTCTTGAACCGATCCAGAGACAGTCCAATGGATAGTGACAGACTCTGGATCCCCAACTCTGCACCCAGGAGTTTGGTCTGCAGATGTCTTTCAAAGCACTCAACTGCTGGCTCCCAAGGGACACATGAGTCACCTCCACCTCCATGGGAGAGCTAGGTCTAGATTTCTCATACTCCCATTCTCTTTTAATAAAGCCTAGTGGTTAAATTAAGCAAAGGCTTTGAAGCCAGACAGAGCTAGGTTCTAGTCTCTGCTTCACCACTGCCTGTGTGTGTAAGATTCTTCATCTCCAGGCTCCTCAACCTAAAAATAGGGATAACAACCCTACCTTTTTAGCAGGGTTGTTGTGGATATAAAATGTACTAACTTATAGAACATGTATATTTGTATATTATATATATACAGTGTGTAATAAAATGTGTATATATACACACACTACACACAGAACACATGTAATACAATGCCAGGAATCTGTAAGCACTCAATAAACAATAGTTATTCTCATTATTATCCCCACTCTATAGTCTATCCAGCTTGAACCCTAATCTTCTCGTTTGGGGCCTAGATCTCCTGCCTTGAGTACTTTTCTCTCTCTAGAAGTGAATCACTGATACATCTTCTTCAATTACACAGATCTCCCAGAACGAAGAATTTGGCCTCCATGACTTTTTCACTTATTAAACTTATTTCCAGGTGGATTTTTGCTGCAACACCCAATTTTCATCTAGAATTTGGATGTAGGTAGCAGACCCTTAGGAGAACCTACAAAGGATGGGGGGACTCAGGGTGAGGCTGGGCACGACCTGGCATTCACTGTCTGTGAATCTCAGTCTTCTCAGCTATAAAATGGAGCGTCTCACTTTTAACTTGCAAGAGGATTCCATGACATGTGGTCACTATGAAAGTTTTGAGACAGGGTGTGTTATGGTTCATTATTTCACTTCCAAGAAACACAGTTGATGACGTCCTTTCTGATTCACTATGCAAGTTTATCGGTGTTGCTGGGAGGGCTTCATTTGTTTCCATCTGCACAGACCTTACATTTCTTGATTTGGGGGTATCTCAAAACTTTCGTAATGACTCACATGGAAAGCCCACGTGCCTGGCACAGAGTAAGCATGAATCATGTCGGTTTCCTTTCCTCTTACATCCATGGACAGCTTGGAATTCTGCCAACTTCATCCTAAAAGAGAAGTCCCACCTTAAGGAAATAGCAGTGAGCCTCTCCTCTCCTGTTGCCCCTTCTGCTTTCTCCCCCAATCACACCTTCCTTTATTTCTCTGAATTTTTGCTCTTCTGAAGTTGAGGGTGGGAGGCAAGGAGATGCTGGGCAGAAAGGCTATTCCCAGAGACTCAGCCTGCCCCAAAGTGGCCCTGCTCTGTTGCCATTTGGTCAGGGGCCAGACTTGCTGTTTAGAAAAACACATCCATTCTGGGTACCACTGCTTAAGGAAAAACTGCAAGACTTCAAAAACGCCAGTGAGGATGATTAAAGAGATAGAGAATAGGAAAACTACAGAACCTAGATCATTTAGGTTAAGACAGTGAACGGTAGAGGGGAACGGTGGGCTGCTGAGAAACAGTATTCAAAGAGGCAGAGCCACATAGGTCTGGGAAGCAGGTGTTCTACATTGGGGGTGGCGAGGGGCTGGGCATTATGAGGCTCTTGGTAAGACTATTGAGGTAGGGGCCTAAATTAGGTGGCTCCCCTTAAGAAAAGGAATGCAGAATTATAAACACAAAATTGCCAGAACCTTTCCTGGCCTCCAAATGAGTTTTTGCAGGTGAGAAGCCCTGACGTGTAAGCTCTGTTCATTTCACAGTAACATTGCCTCCAACCAACTGTGGGGCAAGTAGCTGATAACAGGTTCAGGAAATGTTCTCAGAGCTTGATAGTTCTGTAACCCCACTTTTTTTTTTTTTATTGAGACAGAGCTCCAGCTGTCACCCTGGGTAGAGTGTCGTGGCATCACAGCTCACAGCAACCTCTAACTCCTGGGCTTAAACTATTCTCTTGCCTCAACCTCCCAAGTAGCTGGAACTACAGGCAACAATGCCTGGTTATATTTTTGTTGTAGTTATCATTGTTGTTTGGCAGGCCCAGGCTGGATTATGAACCACCAGCTCTGGTGTATGTGGCTGGCGCCTTAGCCGCTTGAGCTATAGGCGCCGAGCCAAAACCCCATTTTCTTATTCTCTCCCATAACGAATGCTTTCTGAGACTGCAAACTGCAAGGCAAGCTTGCCTTCTTCTCAGAAATCTTACCAGATGAGGCACTTCCCCACCACAATGATGTCCAGCCTCATCTTCATACATGCACCAGTCATACACTGTGCTTATTTGTACCACTCTACTTGTGTATTAGCTATCTATTGCTGTATAACAAATTTCTCCAAAATACAGTGGCTTAAAACCACACAGCTCAGCACCTGTGGCTCAAGCAGCTAAGGCGCCAGCCACATACAACTAAGGTGGCAGGTTTGAATCCAGCCCGGGCCTGCCGAACAACAATGATGGCTGCAAACAAAAAATAGCCAGTCGTTGTGGCGGGTGCCTGTGCTCCCAGCTACTTGGGAGGCTGAGGCAGGAGACTCGCTTGAGCCCAGGATTTGGAGGTTGCTGTGAGAAGTGAAGCCATGGCACTCTACCCAGGGGGATAGCTTGAGGCTCTGTCTCAAAAAAAAAAAAAAAACTACACTCATACATCACAGTTTTTATGCTTCAGGCATTTTGGCATGGCTTAGCTGGGTCCTTGGGAAAAAATCTGCTCCCTTGCTCACATGATTTTTGTCAGGATTCAGTTCCTCACAGGCTGCGGGACTAAGGCCTCGATTCCTCAAAAGCTGCTGGCTAGAGGTGTCCCTGGGTTCCTTGCTATGTAGGTCTTTCCATCAAGCAAGCATGGCAGCTGGTTTCATTAGAGCAGGCCAAGGAGAGGACAAGATGTTGGGAACCTAAACCCTTCTCCCGGCTCTGTGCCCGTGCTCAGTGGTTAGGGCGCCAGCTACATACACCAGGGCTGGCAGGTTCAAATCCAGCCTGGTCCTGCTAAACAGCAATAACAACTACAACAAAAAAATAGCCCGGTGGGCAGCGCCTATGGCTCTGTGAGTAGGGCACCGGCCCCATATAGTGAGGGTGGCTGGTTCAAACCTTCCCCCAGCCAAACTACAACAAAAAAATAGCCAGGCATTGTGGTGGCCGCCTGTAGTCCCAGCTACTCAGGAGGGTGAGGCAAGAGAATCACCTAAACCCAGGAGCTGGAGGTTGCTGTGAGCTGTGTGATGCCACAGCACTCTACTGAGGGCAATAAAGCAAGACTCTGCCCCTACAAAAAAAAAATAGACTGGCATTGTGGCTGACACCTATAGTCCCAGCTACTTGGGAGGCTGAGACAAAAGAATCACTTCAGCCCAAGAGTTTGAGGTTGTTGTGAGCTGTGACACCACGGCACTCTATGGGGGACATAGTGAGACTCTGTCTAAAAAAGAAAGAAAGAAGGAACAAAGGAAGGGAGGGAGGGAGGAAGGGAGGGAGGGAGGAAGGAAGGAAGGGAGGAAGGAAGAAACCCTTCTCTCTGCTCCTTGTCTTCTCTTCCTAGAACAAAAGGCCTACCTGGCCCCATCCCAAGAGTTCCACTGGAAAGATCCTAGCCACCAGAACCTTCCAGCAAGCTGTGGAATCTTTCTCCCCTATGCCCAAGCTAAAAAACAAGCCTCCAACCACTCTCAATGCAGATGCCCAGAGGGTCTCTGTCTCTTTCCATTAAACTTGACCTGAACCTGTCCCAGTCTCATGTCTGGGTACACCACCAAACCCCTTTCACAAGGAGGGATAGGTAGCAGGATGAAAGTCACAGTCTTCTGTAACCTAACTACAGAAATGACATCCTATCATTTTTGTCATATTCCGTTTATTAGAAACAACTAACTAGGTCCAGCCCATACTCATGAGTAGAGAATTACACAAGGGCATGAGTAGCCGGAGGAGGGGATCACTGAGAAACTTGTCAGAAGTTGTGTACCATGGCTGTCACTCCTTGTCACTGCCTGTTGCTCTGCCTGTCATTCCATTATGAGTTCTGCACAGACAGGGACCACATCTTGCTCCGTGCCTAACACAAGCTTTTTGTGCCTGTTAGTGAATAGATGACAAATAAGTGAATAACTTTTTACTCAGTATAGCAAAAATGGAACTAAAGGCAAGTGTATCATTTTACATAAAAAGATTGCTATTAGGTTATTAAGTATGAAATGTCCGATTTCCTTAAGTCTTAAGTTTGACAGTTGATATCACTGACATTTCACTTGGACACTTCTTGTTTTATTTTGACTGTGAAGGTACATTCCCCATTCTTTGAAGTGCACATTTTGGCCTGTGATTATCTTTCAAAGTCTTTTTATTTATTTTTATTTTTATTTTTTTGAGACAGAGTCTCACTACGTGGCCCTCATTAGAGTGCTGTGACATCACAGCTCACAGCAACCCCAACCTCTTGGACTTAAGCGATTCTCTTACCTCAGCCTCCCAAGTAGCTGGGACTACAGGTACCCACCACAACACTGGCTATTTTTTGGCCGTAATTGTCATTATTGTTTGGCAGGCCCAGGCTGGATTTAAACTCGCCAGCTCTGGTGTATGTGGCCGGCGCCCTAGCCACTGCTACAGGCACACAGCCTTTCAAAGTCTTTTTAGAGCAAGTTTTGTGAAATCATGATTAAGACAAAAAATTCATATTATTTTCAAATGTCAGTTCCATCAATGGAACCAATGCGGGCTTGAAATATCAATGAAGTGTTTGGGAAGGATGTGACTAATGAACACACAATCCATCACTGGTTTAAGAAGTTCCATTCTGATGATTTTAACCTTGAAAATGAGCCACGTGGGCAACCTGAGACCAAGGTGGATAATGATGAGCTAAAAGCTGTAGTGGAAGCAAATCCATCTCAACCTACATGTGACTAGCAGCAAGGTTTGATTCCAACAATATTGGACCATTTGAAATAAATCAGCAAGGTAAAAAAGCTGGATAGATGGGTTCCATGTAAACTAAATGAGCATCAGAAAACAAATCATCTGGAAGCTTGTCTTTCTTTGAGGTCATGACATAAAGACAAACCATTTCTAGAGTGTATTGTTAAGCGTGATAAGAAATGGGTTCTTTTTGACAATCGCAGGGGTTCAACCCACTGGTTGGATAAAGATGAATTGCTGAAACACAGTCCAAAACTGAATATTCATCAAAAATGTTACTGGTGTCTGTGTGGGGGTCCAGCGCTGGTATTATCCATTACAGCTTCATGAAACCTGGTTAATCTATTACAGCAGAAGTCTATGGCAACCAGCTGGATGCCATAACGAGGATGCTATGATTAAGAAGCCAAGATTGGCCAATAGAGATAGGCTAGTCCTCTTGCAAGACAATGACTCAACCATGTGTCATATAAACAATGCTGTTCAAACTATAGAAGCTGGACTTGGAAACGCGCTGTCATCCCTGTATTTACCAGACCTTGCTCCAACTGACTAACGTTTCTTCCAGGCTTTGGACCATTTCTTAGAAGGAAAAATATTCAATTCTCAACAAGCTGTGGAAAATGCCTTTTGTGATTTTATCACCACTCACTCTTCCTTGCTGCTGGCATACACAAGCTAAGACGGCAAAACTGTGTAGATAGTTTAGGTGTGTATTTTGATTAGTTGTATGGCTTCTTGTTTGAGATATAATAAACTAAACATTGATTCAAAATCAGACATTTTGTATTTAATGACCTAATATTTGTTATCTTTTGACCCAGCCATTTTATTTCCAGAAAATTAAGGAAATAATCAGGAATATAATTACAAGGGTATATTCAGAAATTGAGTTAAAAGGATGTTTATTATTATTATTATTATTTTTTTTGAGACAGAGCCTCAAGCTATCCCCCTGGATAGAGTGCCATGGCATCACAGCCCATAGCAACCTCCAACTCCTGAGCTCAAGTGAGTCTCCTGCCTCCGCCTCCCAAGTAGCTGGGATCACAGGCGCCCGCCACAACGCCCGGCCATTTTTGGTTGCAGCCATCATTGTTGTTTGGCGGCCGGGCTGGGGATTCGAACCCACCACCTTAGGTGTACGTGGCTGGCACCTTAGCTGATTGAGCCACAGGCGTCGAGCCATTTGGATGCTCTTGATTTCTTTCTCTTGCCTGATTGCTCTGGCTTGGACTTCCAACAGTGTGTTGAAGAGAAGAAGAGATAGTTGCTTCCGGATATAAGCAGGAATACTTTTCATTTTCCCCTGTTTATTATGATGTTGGTTGTGGTTTGTAATATGTGACCTTCAAGCAGTTTTGAGGTTAAGTCCCATTATGTTAAACATTCTTATCAAAAAAGGGTACTAAATTTTGTCAAATGCTTTTTCTGAATCAATTTAAAGG
>CAUYQV010062466.1:0-31438 GCA_963574575.1 Galagoides demidoff
AAAAATGGCTGGGTGTTGTGGTGGGTGCCTGTGGTCCCAGCTACTTGGGAGGCTGAGACAGGAGACTCGCTTGAGCCCAGGAGTTGGAGGTTGCTATGAGCTGTGATGCCATGGCACTCTACCCAGGGGGATAGCTTGAGGCTCCGTCTCAAAAAAAAGTGAAGCTCCAGTCCCACTGCATGACACAAGTTTCCTGTCCCTTACTACCTAAATGCCACCCCTATTGGCCCCCAGCCAGTGAGAACTAAGGTTAATACTGGATTCTCTATGTCTATACCAACCCAATACTCTAACTGGACCCCTATGACCATTCAGTCCTCAGCCCTTTTATGTATTTTCTTACCCCCCTCCCCAACACACACAATGGAATAGCTTCTCAATATATCTGGGCCAGGTTTTCTTCAAAGGTGTTTAGGAAAACAAGAATGGAAAGAACCATCTCAGTGTCAGGTCATGCTAAGAGGAAGATGGAATTAAACAATGAATTGTACAAATGTAAGGCGGAAAGTTTTGTGAACAAATATAAATGAATTTAAAATTATTCAGTCTAAGAAACCTGGGGAGCCAAAGAAAATGAAAAACACACCGAGAACTATCTTGCGAAAGGATAGATGAGTGCCCAAAACCCAAAGACATTGCAAGAAAAGGTGGTCACTGTGAATACACTACAGCAGCCATCCCAACACCACTGTCTTTCCTTCACAATACGTATCACGATCTGTACTCGACAGTTGCGGGTTTTTATTTTATTTTGCTTTTGTCTTTGTGCTATCTCTCTAAACTATAAGCTCCACGAAGGCAAAGACCATGAGCTTTGTTTCTTTCTTTTTTTTTGAGACAGAGCCTCAAGCTATCCCCCTGGGTAGAGTGCCTTGGCTTCACAGCTCACAGCAACCTCCAACTCCTGGGCTCAAGCGAGTCTCCTGCCTCCACCTCCCAAGTAGCTGGGACCACAGGCATCCGCCACAATGCCCGGCCATTTTTTGGTTGCAGCCATCATCGTTGTTTGGCAGTCCTGGCTGGATTTGAACCTGCCACCTTAGGTGTATGTGGCTGGCGCCTTAGCCACTTGAGCCACAGGCGCCGAGCCATGAGCTTTGTTTCTTATCTACAACAACAGCTCACCACCTGGCACATCACTGCTGAACATTTTATATTTGAACAGATTCGTCTATTGCAAGATAATGAACCCTAAACTCAGTGACAAACAGGCTAGGAGCAGGACCGAAATGGTGTTCTCCAGGGAATAGCTCACAGAAGGCTGCCTGCCTGCCACAGAGCTGACGCTGGATGTGAAGGAAGTCAGACCGCCTTGCCTTCTGGAGACATTTGGCGTCATCTGACCACAAGAAGTGTGGGTGTGTAGGTGGGGTACTTTCCAACCTATAGTTTACTTAATACCTGCTTATGTGCAAGGCATTGAATGTGCTAGAGAGAGTTCCTGTCCCCACGAAACCTATATGCTGGTCAGCAGTGGTGGCTCACGCCTATAATTCTAGCACTCTGGGAGGCCAAGAGAGGTGGATCACCTGAGCTCAGGAGTTTGAGACCAGCCTGAGCAAGAACGAGACTGAGATCGGGTTTCTACTAAAAATAGAAAAAAATAGCCAGGTGTTATGGTGGGCACCTGTAGTCCCAGCTACCAGGGAGGCTGAGGCAAGAGGACTGCTCAAACCCTAGAGTTTGAAGTTGCCGCGAGCTATAATATCACAGTGCTCTACCAAGGGCTACAGAGTGAGACTCTGTCTCAAGAAAAGAGGCCAGGCACAGTGCCTCACAACTGTACTCATAGCACTCTGGGAGGCCACAGTGGGTGGATTTCTTGAGCTCAGGAGTTTGAGACCTGCAGGAAGAATGAGGACCAAGACCCCATCCTTAGCAGGGAGGGCGCCCCCCAGAAAAAGGGAAAATTAAAAAGTAAGCTGACAGAGTTGCAACAAAGAAAAGTCAGCTAGTTTATCTTTAAGCTAGCCATTGTTAAATTTCTTATCTGAACAACTTTCTGGCCTTTCCTGAAACTCTGGCCAATTGGGGACACAGCTTACGCCAATACCCTGCTGAGTCTGTGAACACTCTGAGGAAGGAAATGGTCATAAAAGAGGTTATGACAAAACCTAGAACAGATACACCTTCTAGGTCATTTCCTGCCCACTAAACACACAAAGCAGATACTCATTGTGGAGATTTGCATTTGGCTGGGGCGGAGACCAAGGGAATAGCTCAAGCCCTGAGCTCCCACCTTCGAAAATTCTATTCTGTGTCTCACATTTCTTTATCATCATTCCTAACTTTATATTTCTTCAGTCGGTTGTGCCAGTCCCTCAGGTCTTAGCAGACCCTGCCCCCAGGGCAGGACCCCAACAGAGACTGGGCTGAGCAATTTTTCTAAAAACAGAAAAACTGAGGCAAGAGGATTGCTTGAGCCCAAAAGTTGGAGGTTGCCGTGAGCTATGATGCCACAGCACTCTACCCAAGCTCACAGCTTGAGACTCTGGTCTCAAAAAAGAAAAAAAGAAAAAAACAAAGAAATCTACATTCTATATATTCTAGGGGAGGAGAAGTATCCAAATAATCACAAACAAGAATTTTTTAAACAAGATAAACAGTGTGTACAATCTGCTTTGGAAAGCTAAACGAAGGTGAGACTATCACTGCAGCGGTGAGGTGAGGGCCTCCATAAACCTGCTCCTCCAGAAAAGCAAGGAAAACGTGGCCAAAGATTGTCAAGCCAACTTTTCAGAACTCTGAAAATTAACCAACAGTTACAACAATCTGAGGAATTTTTTCTTGAGAAAAACTGCTGAACCTAAGTATAAAGAGCAGATTTATGATTTTTTATTTTTTTATTTTTACTTATTTATTTTTTGAGACAGTCTCGCTCTGTCACCCAGGGTAGAGAGCCATGGTGTCATAGCTCACCCCAACCTCAAACTTCTGGGTTCAAGTGATCCCCTTGCCTCAGCGTCCCGAGTAGCTGGGATACAGGTGTCCGCTACCACGTTGGGCTAGTTTTTCTATTTTTAGTAGAGACAGGGTCTTGCTCTTGCTCAGGCTGGTCTCGAACTCCTGAGCGCAAGCAATTCACCTGCCTCAACCTCCCAGAGTGCTAGGATTACAGGCGTGAGCCACCGTGCCTATTTATGGCTTTTTAAACTTGGCTTATGCCCATTCCCATTCCCTTCTTCCCACTCTATAGCAGCCTTAAAAACCAACAGCCCTGGCTTGGCACCTGTGGCTCAAGTGGCTAAGGCGCCAGCCACATACACCTAAGGTGGTGGATTCGAATCCAGCCCGGGCCCGCCAAACAACAATGAAGGCCGCAACCAAAAAAAATAGCCAGGCGTTGTGGCAGGTGCCTGTGGTCCCAGCTACTTGGGAGGCTGAGGCAGGAGACTCGCTTGAGCCCAGGAGATGGAGGTTGCTGTGAGTTGTGATGCCATGGCACTCTCCTCAGGGGAACAGCTTGAGGCTCTGTCTCAAAAAAAAAACAAAAAACAAAAAACAAAAAAAACCAATAGCCCTGCAACCATAAAAGCTATGAAAACCAATAGTGTTGCAAGCACTGTAGGGGTCAGACCTGGACTAGAGCTTCTCAGAAAGTCATCCCAAGAACATTTTTATCATTTGAACTGTTTTGCAGCTCCATGGAAAAATTCCAGGGCATTATCATTGTTTGAACTGCCTCCAAACTCACTCAGAAGAAAATCCCTAACCCTTCGGAATTTGTGGAAAATATCTAGTAACAACACTGCAGTTACTCAAGGCTGCCGTACCATTTGGGCAAACAAAACCTGGCAAAAAACTTAAAAGATCTGGGGAGTGAAATGTCCACAGGGGGCTTTGAAAAGCACTGACAGTTCTGGAGATTGTTAGATTGGCCGAACTAACCCCATCTTGAACTGAAAAACCATTCTGGAGACTCTGTTACAGGCGGACGTAACTCAGATATGAGAGACATTCTGCAGACTCCTCATGTCTTTACATGGGCCCAATTATAGACGCTTGCTGACACTGCAAGCCTCTGACACTCTGATTAAGAAGAGCCACCAGGAGAGTCCTGATAATGAGATAACATCTTTGAAGCTCTGATATGAACAACAGTTTGGAGGTCCTTGAGAGAAACCAGTTCCCCCCCAGCCAGCTATAAAAGGCTGGCCTCCCTCCTTAAACCCTGCTAATATCCTTTAGATCTTAGCCCACATTGTTGCCTTTGTTACACTTTGGTCTTGAATGTTCTGATCCACTCCTTTTCAGTTTTTATCCCTAGGAGACCTGGGAGTCCATGTGCATGTCCAAGTAAGACCTGAGAGGCCCCCAATCTCTCCTCTCTGGCTGATATTGGAGTCATATGCAAGAAAGGAATGAAGGTGAATACAGAATCATAAACTGGCTAAGCTTTGAAAGTGCGTCTTAACAGACACAGAGAGGCCCTAGGAAATTCTGGAAGACTTACTGGTTTAAGGCATTCAAGGAAATCTCTCACAAATTATCTCACCACTAAGCTAACTAAGCAGAGACTTCCGTGGCCACACACTATCGGGAATATAGACTTTACAGAATTATTTCAGGGAAGTCACTAAATAAAGAGCAACAACAACAAAAAGGACAATAAAACAGAAATAGCAACCAGCCCTGGTGTGGCTGTCTCTGATGTCCAGTGTTGCCACATTATGTTATCTAAAATGTTCAGTTAAAAAAATATGGGGTACAAGTGAAACTCTCTAAGAGTAGAATCAGAACGTTTTAAAACAATAACTGAGAAAATGACATGAAGGCTGTGTTGATCAGTTTGATGGAAGTATTTCGGATTGCATGTGAAAACCTCACACTGTACCCCAGAAGTGCATTAATGTACATAGTTACCATTAAATTAAAAAAAAAAAAAGAAAGAAAACCAGTCCTCTACTCTATCTCTACAGAACTAGATCAAGTCCCCTTGTATGATGTCCTCAAACCATTTTTGTTGTTGTTGTTGCACTTTGACTGGGGCCGGGTTCAAACTTGCCACCCTTGCTATAAGGGGCCAGCACCTTTACTCACTGAGCCACAGCCACTACCCCAAACCATTGATTATTTCCTCATTTTATACAGTAATTTTAGTAGTAGCAGCAATGTAGTTCTTAAGTTTTATAATTAATTATTTTCTCACTGGAATGTCATAAGCACGTTAATTGGACTGAATTGATGAACGTCTGAAGGAAGTGAGGCATCTGTTTCCATTCTTAACTTATGAAATGAACAGGACATAAACACTCAGCACGAGTTATTTTCTCTTGTTGAATCTTGCTCTATTGAAATTTATCTTCAATGAACTTCCTTGATTTTTAAAGCAAAATATTTGGTTAAGTCTTCCCTGTCTTGAAAACGCTGAGAGATATTCTCTCTCTCTCTTTTGTCATTGATTGTAATCATAAATATAATGTAGTAATTTCTAGTTGTATTTCTAAAACTGGTCTTTTTAGATAAAAATATTTGTTTGGACACTGATATCTCAGGAGTCTGTACAGCCATAAATGGTAAAAATGTTCAGAGTTTTCTATAATTGCATATAATGTATATTTCTCTTTAATAATTTTAACTTCATTTATGAACTTCGGTAATTTCTTCATAAGAAGATGATACAGATTTTTCTCCTCCTGGTTAGGTTCTTGGTCTCAGGAATCAAAGAATAAATTCATGGACCACAGGGAAGCAGAAGCATAGAACAATCGTTTTTTGGAAAATAGGAAGGCTTCCAAAATGAGTATAGTGCTCTGATAAACTAATTAGTGCTCCACACTATTGAAACATAATTATTTCCTGCATTTGTAGCTATTTTCAAAATAAAATATGTCATGCTTTGGGACTTCATCTTATGACATTGCAATATTTATAAAATTCTGTATTCAGGGTGGTTGTTGTTCACAGCATATCAAAGGATATATACCAGTAAACTGACAGATAAATAGAAAATTCTGAGGTTCAGTCAGTATCCGCAGAGGTCACTGTGTGTGTGCATGTGTGTGCCGGGTGCATTGCGTGTATATTACAAGTAAAATTTTGAGGCTTCATGTTTTCTCTATTACCCATAACACCCAAATAACAGGAGAACCTCCAACCTAGGCTCTTTGGCAGATGTGAAGATTTAGGATAGATAATAGAGTTATGTAGTTAGTCCCATTTTAGAAGAATTCCTCTGTCACACTTGTCTGTTTCCAATGCTTGTTTTCTGTCTTTTTATTTTCCTTGAGGTCAAACCTGTTAACCTTATAATTCTGCTCATTATTTATGTTTCTCTCCCTGCTTTCTCTGCTTTACGGATCATTAATTACTTACTGATATTTAATCCTATTTCTGGAGGCACATGGTTGGTATTTTCAGGAGAATGAACATAAATAATACAACTGTAATGGGCATGACTCCCTAATTCCATAATCCTTTCATTAGTCAGGCATCCAATTTAGGAGAGTATTTAGCCCTGCAGAGAGCCCCAAGAGATCAGCTCGTATTGCCACTGTGGTTTCAAAATTTTGAAGGTTTCATATCATTATATCTTTTGAGGATAAAGTTCTGTCAAACTACTTTCTATAATTAGATGTGGCAGTAGATAAGATGGGAAGTAAAACTCTCAGCATATTGAAGTATTTCATGATACATGATGGTATAATTATGAACATATTGATTATTTTTTCTTTCTGGAATTCTAACTCAGACATAGAATTTTTGCTTCTGTATATATTACAACACTTATTTCCTAATCTCCATCAGTAAGATGTTAAATGATCTTCTAGCTTACCTTACATCCCCAAGACTCTGTTTAAATAAAGGATTTTTCTCCCAATTAAGAATATCTATTTTATGTTATTTATTGAAAATTTTCTGTTTTTCAAATTAACATGAGGCTCGTAGTTTGAGCAATTTTAACTAAAGATAAATTCAATTTGCTGTATTCAATACTGCAGGGTTTCCTAATAAAGGGCCTTACTGCAAAAAAATAGTTAAATTTAATTCGGCAAATCATACATATAGTGACGGTTTCAATGGAGTTTCTAAAGCAATATTAATATTTAGTGTTTCTTGGAAGTTTTAGATACTATTAAATTTTGAATTGCAAATACTAAAGAAATATAGTCTAGGACATTTTAAGGATCATTTATTTCTTAGTTATATTTAATCCAGGACATTTTAATCCTTAAAACTATAATAAAAATTCTAACATCAAGATAAATTTTCCAAATGAGTATCACTTACTTTCATTTGCTATAGAGTTTGCCATAAGAATTGATCTTTAGAATAAAAATCAGAACACTATTCTGATTTTTTTTTTTTTTTAAGACAGAGTCTCACTTTGTCACCCTAGGTAGAGTGACATGGCATCATAGCTCATAGCAACTTCAAACTCTTGGGCTCAAGTGGTTCTCTTCCCTCAGCCTCCCCAGTAGCTGGGACTACAAATGACCACATAACAACCAGCTATTTTTAGAGACAGGGTGTTGTTCTAGCTCAGGCTGGTCTCAAACTCCTGAGGTCAGGCAATCCACCCATATGGGCCTCCCAGAGTGCTGGGATTACAGGTGTGAGCCACAGTACTTGGCCTCCATTTTGTTTCTTTTAAAATGATATATGAATTAAATTGTTCCCTTAGCCAAATAATATTTACCTAACAAATTTTATTTTGTTAATTGGGAAATTGTATTACTTGACCCTTTAATTATACAGTAGGACATATTTTTAAACATAAAGATTACAGAAGATAAAATACATTAGCGTATTTGAAACTAAGAAAGCACAGTGAGGTGAAATCGTTAAAAATTAAGTTTTCATTCTTAATTATATCGAATGGGTTATTTCAATATATATTTTTTCTTAATGTTAGTGTTTGTTAAGTGAGTCCTACATCAAAGCATTTTCAGGATGGTAAAACATGTAAAAATTGAATGTTTAGTCATTTGGGTAACAAATATTATAGCGATACTCTTTCTTGTAAAGAGTTTAATAAGATAGCCATTTTCTACTGACAATCAACTGAAAGTTCAGGGAGTTGTTTACCTCAATTTCCTGAGGTTTCACAGTGGCAGTCCCTCAAATATATAATAAAAGACTGATAAGGCTTCAATCGTGTGGCATAATCTTCTCCGAGCAATTCCCCTCTGTGGGTCATTACAGCAGATAATGGAAGCATTTGTAATCTCTAGATACAATTGGACTAAATGAAATTAGATTTCCAATTTCCTTCACATGAGAATATTTCAAAATGTTGGCAGCATTTATTGAGAAATAAACTGGGGACTTGACATTGTAGAAAAGATGGAAGTACACACCTCCCTCAAAATGCACAGCTTGCCTTTAGAATGTTTATTTTTAAAATCGAACATTTATGCAAACTGTAAATTCTGATGTTGGGCAAGTCCTGTAAGTCCAATGCTAAAAGAGGTGGTGAGGAATGTTTCTCTGAGGCATTTGCAGCCCATATATTTGTGTGTGTCGGGGTGCATGTATATAACTAGTCGGTGTGGAAAGGGAAAGCATGCCTGCCACTCAGCCATCTTCATGCAGTGCTCATTCAAGGACTCATCTAGAGCAGAAAACTTCAAGAGGGAAAAAAATGTGGTTGATGGAGGAAATAGCAAGAACCAGTCTGTTGTCCATAATCTACAAAGGGTATGGTTCCTTGCAGCCAGCATTATTCATGAAAATTCTCCCCCTTTAAAAACAGTATTAGATATTCTTGATCATTGTTATGTGTTAGGATGATATTAATAATGTTAGACTTTCCATTTTTTTAACATTGTGTTTGAAGGTATCATATTGATAAAGGATTACTTGAGTCCAGAAGCATACTGATAGACGAGTTTTTTAAATATTAAGATCAGAGATACCTTAAAATACTCTGTGTGTCTATGTATTTGTGTGTGTGCGCTTGTATACACATAAAACTATGTAGTAGTATATATATATATATGCACACATATGAAAATATTAATTATATTAGGTAATTAAAACTTTTTTCCTACCAAAAAGCCATCACCTTAGAAAAATCAATCTCTTCTCTCCTGCTAGTTTCCACTCTTTCTTTCTCGATCTCTTTGACTCTCTCATGTACACACACAACAGCATCATCACCTACACAATGATATTAATCTAGGACCTTGAACTTGAGCTAAATATGTATTTTTAGTGTTATAAAATTTCTCTACTGAGCAAGTGTTAAAGGCAAGATTAAGATGAAAACTTTTTAAGAATTTCCACGTGAAATACTCAAAATATTATTTTTTAACCATGTGCATTAGTTGTCCATTATGCTGGTGGCATATATTCTTATAAAGTAATGTGCAAATACACACTTTTTTTTTCCACAAGAGTTTATAAAGTTGCAGTTAAAATAATACACACATATTTGCATGCAAAAATATATGAGATAATTTTGTTAAAATATTTTTTAAAACAAAAAGCTGCAATTCTACGTGAATTCTATCTCATCAGAAAATTGATTCTTGTTTAAGACTTTTGGATTTCAAGCCACAAGAAGGATGCTTAAGCTTTCTACTTCTTTAACCTGAGAGCCTGGATGGTGTGGTAGAAAGTTCACCTAACCTCGTTTTGAATTCTTGTTTGATGTGTCACTAATTACTTGCATTGCATCTGGTAAAATCCCCTAACTTCTCTGAAGGACAATTTTGTCTTCTGGAAATTTTTGAATTTTATAATATATTATAAGGTTTATTTTTATATCGCGATCTTATATTTTCGTCATGTTAACTTCAGTGAGATATTTGGGGAATAACCATATCATTTAGGATGAAGCTTTGCCCTAGTTAAATATCGTAGGTTAAGGGCTCATAGAGAATTTGGGAAAGCTATTTACCTTCTATATTTCAAGTCTCATCTGAAAAAAGGGATAATTATATCACTTTCCTAGGCTTATATTAATATTTTTGAAATATTTCTAACAGTTTTTGGTAAATGTAAGTACCAAGTACATGCCTCAATTATTATTATTATTGGTGGTTGAGTTAAAAACAGAATTAATAGCATTATCATGGTATAGTTATAATTTCTAGGACAAGATCTCCTATAAGAATATATTATAGTAATTTGGGTGGTGCCTTGTGGCTCAAAGGATTAGGGCGCCAGCCCCATATGCTGGAGAGGGTGAGTTCAAGCCCAGACCCGGCCAAAAAAAAAAAGAAAATATTATAGTAATTTGATGAAAGCAAGCTATATATGGGACATCAGGAACTATCTCTAAAACTGTGATATTCTCCATTTGTAAAGTGTTATCAATAAATTCAAAATACACTTTGGACCATTACATGTCCCATACACATTCAGTTAAAAAGAAAAAGTTATCTGACATTTGGAATGTTAAAGTAAAATAACAACAACCAAAAATGGCTTCCTAGAAACCTATTGTCTTTTGAAAATGATTTCTACTGACCTTAAAAAAAATCCTAAGTGTCTGATAAGTGTCTATGAGGAAAAAACGTTAAACACTTCTAAATAATGATAAAAATATAGTATACTATTTTCAAAGTTTATATAGGTTGAATCTTTTTACATAAACTTCTAAGTTTACCTATGAAATATACAACATACAAATTTTTATTTTCTGTAGTTTGTCTGTTATGGATTTAAATACATTCATGCTAATTTACTTGGCCAAGCTCACGGAGGATGTGTGATGGAGTTCAAGCTATAACCTAGATTTATTCAGTGCAAACCACATGTGCTTTGCCCACTGCAGTAGGGCAGATGGTGGAGAGGGGTCTAATGGCAAGCAGACCGGGAAATCTCGCCAACTCCATCATGTGAAACCCTCGCCAGGTTGTAAAGGGTTTATTCCAGGTAATTTAAAGAACTGAAACCAAGGCCCTGACTTATTTTTAGCACAATCTCTGGTTTGGTACAAAAAGTTGTGTGTTTCTGAAACCATGTTAAGTCTGTGTTTTTGATAAATAAAATTTGATCCTGGAGTCTAAAACCTGCCTTCATTATTTGGTTAGTTTCTCCCCTAATTGATAGCACAAGTATGAAGGAAAATGCTGCTAATTGCAAAATAAGCTCTAGCTAGAAATCTATTTTGAGAGCTTGCAGGATAATATAATCACATAAAAAATCAGAAAACCTTAAATAATGGATCTCAAAATAAACTGTGGAAATTACCTCATTAAATCAGGCATTTTACAATTGTTGAATACTTACTAAATTGCTGAAATGAATACAAGGTAATATTTTAAAAGTACACAGACAAATGTTAACTGGTTATTGTTTTTTCAAAAAAATTATCTGTTGCCTAATTTATTGCTTTAATTTTTATTTTTATTTAAAATATATTAATTGACAAATATATATATTTATAGGATAAAATATGATGTTTTGACATATGTGTATATTGTGGAATAATTGTAGCGAGCTACTTAGTGAACCATCAGTGTACATAGTCATCATTTTTTATAGTAAAAACATTTAAAATCGACTCTTAGCAATTTTGAAATATAAAATGTATTATCATTTATTAGAGTCAACAGTCTGTGCAATAAATCATGAAAGCTAATTCTTTCTGTCTAACTAAAACTTTGCTCCCTTTCAATAACATTTCCCTTTCCCCCAACCATCTGCCTCCTCCAGATCCTGGTAACCTTCATTCTACACTGTACTTCTAGGAATTTAACATATTTAGCTATGAGATCATGTAGTATTCGTCTTTCCTGGCTTATTTCACATAGCATAATGGCATCCGGGTTTATCCACGTCGTCACATATTGCAGAAACTTCAAGGTTGAATGGCATATTCCATTGAGTACACACACATTTTTCCCCTTATCATTCATCTAATAATGGACATGTAGGTTGCTTGCATATCTTAGCTATCATGCATAATGCTCCTATGAACATGGAGTACCCATATCTGTCCTGCTGATTTCAATATTTTTATCTTTTGTTCCTTGTGCTCAACATTTAATAGGAAGGTATGTGGAAATGAATGAAACGTATCAATCAGAGAAGAAATGAGGATATTAGGGAAATGAGTGAAGATATAGAGGAAGATGACTGTTCTCCATCTACATTAGACCTTCTTATTAGAAAAATAAAACCAGATGAACTCTCATTCCTCCAAGCATTTCTATTCTCTCTGCCTAGATACCTTTCACTCCCTACTTCATGCATTCTTCATTCAGAGTCAACGTTACCAACCATGTGAGCCCTCCTCTGTACATTGTACCCACCCACCACTTCCATGCCTGAGACAATCGATGGCTAACTCCCTTGGGATTTTATGAACTTTTTCAGTTTTATAACATTGTGTATTTATAGCTAAGTTATTGCATGTCTGATCCTTCTTCTCATTTTTTTTTTGATAAGTTATTTGAGAATATGAACACGTCTTTTCCTTTTGGCATAAGTGTTAAGTTTTTCCCTGTTGTTGGAAGCACATGGGATGAAATTTCATCATTTAGACATGTAACGGCAAGCAGCTCCAGCAGCCGAATGTGCCAGGTCTTCAATAAGATTGTCACAGAGGGACATTAAGATAATGTGGGTCAAGGGATATTTTTCCATGGACCAAGTTACCAAATATTTCCTCTTTAAATAGGTGCCTCAATATTCCATAGCACCACTCCCCCAAAGACCATGTTGCACGTACTAGAGCTCAGAAATTTGTTTGTTTATTTTATACTCTTATGTCCCAGATACTTTTCTTATAAAACCTTCAATTGCATCCTTTCTCTTTTTGGCAGGGGTAGGTGAATGGTAGCTGAGAGACAGGAGGATAGGAGAGAGGTAAATGATAGATGGTAAGAGATAAAATGGAAGGAAGGTAAGCAGTTAAGATGTGCGCTGATAGGTAATGAATGTGGTTTTAAAATAATGTCCACAAATTCCTTGATACCTCTTCTTTCAAATGGTGGAAGCCAGATGTGGATATACTATACACTGCCAAAAAATAATATTAGAGCTGAAATGACAATGTGCTATTTCCTTTTACCTTGCTCTCTCTTAGTTCCCTCACTTTGGGGGAAATTAGCCATTCTGTCATAAGGACAATTACAGAGCCCCTAGAGAGTCTCATGCTATTAGGAATTGAGGTTTTGTGCCACCAGTCACAAAAGTGAGTGATCTTGGGAGTGAAAGTGACAGGTGACATCCTGATTACAAGAACATAAAAAACCCCAGCCAGAGCCAACCTGCTAAGTCACTCTTGAATTCTTCATCTGCAGAAACTAAGTAAGAGATGAATAGTTGTTACTTTCGCTAGTTATGACTGGAGTAATTTTATGTGCTACAATAGACAATGTAGTAGATGAATGAGATATTAATAGATGATAGATCAGAGACATAGAAATATAGAAAAATATAGGTAACTTTGCATATACATATGATATTATACAAATATGTTTATAAATTGAAAAATATACAAAAATATGTTCTCACCTAATGGAGGAGTATATGGCACCCTACCTGGGTGAAGGGCAGAACTGCAACTGGACTTTACAATACAGTGGAACCTAATCATATAAATCCAACATTAAAAAATATGTGTATGTAATGATAAAGTGAAATCTGTCATTTATATTAATTAGTTTTTCCAGAAGTTTGAGTTTTTCGATAATAACCAATTCCACATAAATGTACAAGCTTTTTTTTTCTTTTTCTTACATGTTTCTTCTGCTTTCTTTTTTTCTTACCGTTATTCTTACCTGCACTTTCTGTATATTCACAATAATAACACTGAGTGAAAAGGAACAAAATACATCAATGAAAAAGTGGTATTCAGTCTTCAGAAATGGCATTGGTGTTTTTATGGTGATGGCACTGACTCTGTAATTCAATTTGATGGTAAGCCGATTTAACAATGTTGGTTCTGCTGATCCATGGGCATGATATATTTTTCCATCTGTTTACATCCTTTGCAATTTCTTTCCCCAGTGTTCCATAGTTCTTCCTATAGAGGTCTTTCGCCTCTTTTGTTACATATATTCCTAGGTGTTTTATTTTCTTTGTTGCTACTGCAGAAGGTTTTGAGTTTTAGATTTGATTATCGGTTTGACTGTTCTTAGTATATATGAAAGTTACTGATTTGTGTATGTTGATTTTGTAACCTGAGACTTTGCTGAATTTATTTATCAATTGCAGGAGTCTCTCAGCAAAATTTGGGTGGTTTTCTAGAGATAAGATCATATCATCAGCTACAAGCAATAGTTTGAGCCCTTCTTTCCCCGTGTGGACCCCCTTGATTGCCTTCTCTTGCCTAATTGCTGTGGCAAGAACTTTTACCACTATGTTGAATAAAGGTAGTGGAAGTAAGCAACCTGTCTTATTCTAGTTCTCAGTGGGACTGCTTTCACTTTTTCCCAATTCAATATGTTGTTGTCTGTAGGTTTGTTGTGTATGCCTTTACAATTTTAAGAATGTCCCATCTTTACTGATTTGGTTGAGCATTCTTATTATGAAAGGGTGATGAATATCATCAAATACTTTTTCTACATCTATCAAGAGATCAGATGGTCTTTACTTTTGAATCTATTTATGGAGTGAGTTACATTTATAGATTTGTATATGTGGAAACATCTTTACATCTCTGGGATGAAGCCTACTTGGCCATGCGGATTATTATATTTTTTTATGTCCTATTGAATCTGGTTGTTAAAGATTTATTTTGCATTTATAGTTGTAAATGGTATTGGTCTGGAATTTTCTATTTTAGTTGTTTCCTTTCCAGGCTTTGGTATCAAGGTAACATTTATTTCATGGAATGAATTGGGAGGATTCCTTCCTTTTCAATGTTATAGCATAATTTCTGCCATGTAGGTACAAGTTCCACATTTGTAAAATTTGGGTTGGTAAAATATGGGTGGAGAACTGTCTGGTCTCTGATTTTTTTATTTTTAGTAGGAATATTTTTTATAATTGCTTCAAATTCAGTGTTTGATATTGGTATGCTCAGGAATTCTGTTTCATCCAGATAAAGCCCAGGATGTGTGCATTTCCAAGAATTTTCCCATTTCTTCCACATTGCAAGTTTATAGGCATAGACATTTTTATATTATTGTATGATTGATGTTTTGTGATCCTGTGACATTTGTTGTCACCTCTTTTTTTTTCATTTTTAATTGAGCTTATTAGAATCCTTTCTCTTCTGGTTCTAGTTAATCTAGCAAGAAGCTTATAAATTTTGTCTGTCTTTTAAAAGAACCAACTTTTTGCTTTATTCATCTTCTGGATAGATATAAGTGGCAAGCATCACTTTACCACACTCTGAACCATTCTTCAAAGCTATAGTCACTACAGCAGTATGGCACTGGCACAAAACAGAGACATGGACCTATGGATCAGAAGAGAGAACCCAGAGAAGAAATCATCCTCATATTCCCATCAGTTTTTTTACAAAATAGATTAAAAAATACACTTTGGAAAACAATCTCTGTTTAGTAAATAGTGCTTGGAAATCTGTACAATGACATTAAATCATTTAAAGATTGAGTAATCTTACTCCCCCCCTCTTTTATTAGCTGTCAGTGTTCTTTTAAATGTTCCTCGACTCACAAGAAAAACTATCATGCTGAAGAGTTCTTGCTGTTTTATGAATAGAGTCCAACAAGATTTATGAATTTCTTCTTGACAAAATGCCTTTGCCCTCACATTAGGAGCACAGAGTGATTAAACTTGTATTTCATCTTAAATAATAACATTCAGCCCACTGGGAAATATTTCTAAGATCCCAAACCCACATATCTGTTGGGTTGGTCAACCATATGACTTAGAACAACATCTTGAAGGGCAGACAAGGCTAACTGTTGAAAAAGCCGTTATTTGTTCTTGATCTTATAGCTGTTTTTCCAAATTGAGTAAATAATAATAATAATGATAATAATTATAAACTATACTGTTAAGCAATTGTTACCTAAAGTACATTTGTTGATTTTTTTTTCTACATCCATGACCAGTTCTTTCTTTAAAACATTTATATTCCAGGCCTTTCAATTGAGACACCATAGGATAATTAAATTTTATAGAAAATGATTTAAGTAATTATTTTTTCATTTATCTCAAGTGTGGTATGTAGCTAATACCACACACCATTATTGATGCATATGAGAGAAGTTAATATGTTGCAGACAATACATTGCGGACCTTAGGGCACTGGGGCTTAATTTTCATGCTGAACCATGGGTTGGAAGGGCAGCTCTACCCACAAAGTACTAAATAGCACTAGTCTGCTCCACTTTGCTCCTTACCCAATATGGAAAACAAAGGCAGCTCCTCATCAGCAAGCACGTCTTCGGTTATATTGCAAACATGTTTTCGTATTTCTGAAATTTAGATGTTCTTATAGCCACAGTGCACATTCTGGAAAGTAACATTTTCTTTGTTTCCTGATAATTTTTCACTCAGATAATGACCTGACTTATAACAAATGACTTATTCAGATCAAGGAAATTGAGTACCTTTTCTAGCAGACAATCAATACCCACTTATAGATTTACTGTTTTCTTAAATTGGTTTTTGCCTATTCTTTAAGTCTATAGTAGAGTGTCTCTGTAAGAAACAAGATGTTTTCCACAGGTAAAATATATTAACAATTGTTAAAGATTTTAACTGAATGAAATATTTATAATCAGCAATTACATTAAGTTACTTAAATCTGTAATTTCTCCTGCTATATTAGACTACAGCCTAAAATGACATCTGATTTAGCACAACCAAATATATTTGTTTTTAAGAGTAATGGACTAAGGGTACCGCAGGGTGTACAATGCCTCTCCATAGCCTGGCATTTGAATGATTTCAAGAACCACTGCCCTCGGGCCTTCTTTTGTGCTGGTTGATAATGTGCAGTAATAGGTTCAGATAGACTAATTTGTGCCTAAGTGATAGCTAATATATCTTCCTCCTAGGTAGTATTTAACTTGATTAAAACGGACAGGTCAACATAAGGCATTTCAAGTGGGAATTTCAAGCACCATTGAAAGCTAATTGGGCAAGACAAAGCTTATAAGGAAAAAAGTACACTTGGAGTCAACAAAATTCTAACTGGAAGCCAGAAAAAAAATTGTATTTATACAAAATTTGATATAAGCACTGTCATCCTGCTCCATGCATGCTGCTGAGGCGATGCTTCCTTTACCTGAATTTTATTGTTCTTCCTCTTAGTAAATTAGAAAAATTTAAAGTTGACATCTTACATAATGTGACCAAATATGCCATGTGTGTCCACTGTCTGTATTTGATGATAAGTTTGTTTAAAATATATAGAGAAATATGATCATTCTCTTCTTTTCTAATTTTCTACAAAATGAGAAGAAACAGCCAAACAAATTAAAAATGCTATAAGCAGCAAGCATGGGTCATTAAGTCTAATTCTTAGAGGCAGGTTACAGATATTAATGAAGAGGCAAGGCTGAGCCCCTACAAACCTGAGTATTCATGATTTCTTACAAGACATTGAATTTCATATTTTTTGTTTTATTTATTTATTTATTCATTTTTTGAGACAGAGTCTTACTATGTCTTCCTTAATAGAGTGCTGTGGCACAGCTCACAGCAACCTCAGACTCTTAGGCTTAAGTGATTCTCTTGCCTCCACCTCTTAAGTAGCTAGGACAATAGGCACCCAACACAACGCCTGGCTATTTTTTGTTGTTGTTGTTGTTGTTGTTGTCATTGTTGTTTAGCTGGCACCGGCTGGGTTGCACTCTACTAAGGGCAATAGAGTGAGGCTCTGTCTCTAAATACATAAGTAAATAAATAAGAATAAAAGCAAGGTTGTAGGACAGAGAAAGCATTCTGCTGTCCTTACTGTACATCCACTGAATATCAGTTTGCAACTTATAATAAAAAATTCTAACTCTAAACTTGCAATTAATTGTGAGTGTTTTATAATGCATATTAATTTTCACCTGGTGTAATCATACAGATGGTCTTAGAACATGTATGCCTATTTAATAAATACTCTTTCTGGTGTGGTTGTAATTTTGACAATAAATTTTTCCCTGTATCAACTTTTAATCAAAGATTTCTTTTTCTGTAGCTACCCTACCTAATATTACATGATTGTAAATGCTAATATTTATAAGATAATATGGCCTCCACTAGTGCAGAACAAGATTAATCTGAAGTGCATGATTCTTTGTAACACCCGTCTCATCTGTTTTTTTCTACTGGGAAAGGATAAAATGTGGTTTTATTTCCTTCCTTCCTTTCTTCCTTCCTTCCTTCCTTTCTTTCTTCTTCATATACCACAAAAGAAAGCTAAGTGCTCTCTTACTAAGTAAAGTAAAATTATTATAATTTTACTTAGAAATACAACTTTGCCTACCCTTGACTAATACTGTCTTTGCTGTTATTTATCAAAATATACTCTTTAAAGAAAATAAAACCATTTTATTATATAAAAAATAATACATTGAATTCATTCTACAAATCATAGGAGATCTATAGGGAAAAAAATCTAATTTAATTTTACTTAAAAATACAACTTTGTCTACCCTTGACTAATACTGTCTTTGCTGTTAGTTATCAAAATATACTCTTTAAAGAAAAGAAAGACATTTTATTATATAAAAAATAATATATTGAATTGATTCGCCAAATCATAGGAGATCTATAGGGAAAAAAAATCTTTCATAAATGAAATCAAAGTAAAACAAAAGAAGAATGATGTAGATAGAATTCTTTGATGGCTTAAATAATAATGCAATTTTATGTCAAGCAATCAAACAAATTAAACTATTTCCATATCTAGGTACAACATTTGGGAAATTACATTGGATAAACTAGTAGCCAAAATCAACTAAAGTAAAAATAAAATAATCTCTATCAAACCTCCAAAACCCATCCTTGTGTTTCCTTCCCCCCTCCCCACTCTCCTTCCCTTCATTTCCTTTCTTTCTTGTCCCGCAGGGACATTACTATCCTACCACTGATCCCGTTCTAAACTTTTCATCTCTTAATCTATATCAATGGTTATCTATTTTCATGCCATTCAAAACATTTCTACAATCTAGTTCCAAACTGCCAAATCCCCCAGGATCAAAAACCACTACTAAAAAACTATTTTTTTTCTTCCTTGGTCTTATTGGTTACACTGTTTTCCTTTCCCATCCCCTAATCCCAGGTGCTCAGTAACTACAGAGCTGCATCATTGGGCCTAGATTTGTAAGACAGGATACTCAGGATTATAAACTCAGATTCTTTGGCTTCAGACTGTGGTGAGGTGTCCTTGATGTTACATGAGAATGTAAGAAATTCCAAAATGCAGTGGGATTATAAAGTCTAAGACCTTTGCAGGATGCCCAGTTCTAAGAAACAAAAAGGAATATATATAAAGATTTGTCAAATCCAAAACATTATTCAGAAAAAAAAAAATGTGCTAAAGCAAAGGATCTACTGCAGGAGTACAAAAATCAAGTTTGTAATCTTTATTTTATTTAGTTTGTTTATTTTATTTATATTTGTGACCTAAACCTTGTATCAAACATGAGCCAAGCTCATGACATTATTATTCCTTTTATTTCTCAGAAGGAATGTATGACATTGAGTGCTATTCATCTGACACTTTGCAGATAAAGACTCTGAAACTGAGGGATCAAGAGAGCTAACCAAATTGTAGAGCTATCAAACAGCAAAGGCGGAATATCTTACTCAGATGTCAACTCTCTTCATAACTCAAAACCCTTCCTCAGATATCTAGGCCAGTTTCCTGTCATGAAGCTGTTATGTGCAGCTTTGATTTTTATCTGCCAGACAGGCCAGGTTTGTGTATGATCAGAAAATGGCATGTGGATCAACTTATATGCTTTTCTCCACACGTTCTCACCTCTGGAGCATTTTTGGGGGGAATGAAGGGAACTTTTAAGACTAGACCATTACCAGTTCTCTGCACCATGTTCTTCCCATGCTGTTTATTGAAACTGGCCCTATTGTACTGTGCAGTTGATTTCACCTCTTTGTTTTCCCAGGCTTCTGTGTATAAAGAGCTGGATGAAACTGAATGCTTTTAAGGCAGGATAAATATGCATGAAGTGTGTGTAGAGGTGTTAAAATGTGAAGACCACCTCACTGAGGAGTTATGTCCCCCTGAATGGCAAGGTGGTTTTTGTATATCTGTTGTGAAGAGGCACAGTTATAGAGGGTGTTGTTCCTAGCGATAGTGTATCACTTGGCAATAGTTCGTGTGCATGTATGTGTGTGTGTGTGTGAATATATATATATATATATATATATATATATATATATATATATACATACATACATACACACTTATAATATGTATGCTACAACTCTTTGGGAATTTTTTTCATCAAAACAGTTTTGGTTCTAAGTGATTATCTTGTATAGTATAAATGTCAAGCTAACAGAAGGTTATGGTGACCTGGGGTGTGTTGTTGTCCTGTGAACATTTGAACATTTGAAGCCTTTGATCAGAACAACCCTTATATCTTTTGGGACTGGTCTTGGGCTTAGCACTTGTATCAGATTTACTACTGTACTAGAACATGCTATAGCTTATAAGTAGCCTCTAAACTTCCCTGTGAATTATGTCCTGTTTATCAAGGAAACTGAAGTGTGCTTCTCTTAAGTTATACTTTGTTAAAGACTTTGCCTCCCAGGGTCTAGCTGGATGGTGTAAGGCTGGATGATGTAAGGCTCTTACCTTCTTGAAAATGCAATGAACTGTTGAAGGCTTGATTAATAGATAGTCTCCCACACTTCAATTCTGTGAGAGAATACTTCTAATTTGTTGATGACATACAGTTCCACCTCTATAATCACAACTGCAAATGCTGAGTCTAGAGGGTCACACAAAATCCAATTAAAAGGACAATTTACAATATGTTTCAAGTATATGAGAGCAGCTTGTCAGTCTATGGATTCAAGTACTCTCCGGTTAATCAACGTTTAGAAGAAGGGAAGTCGTTTCTTTTTGTTGGAACGTCCTGTGTTCAGTGTGCAGAGGAGGTTCTAATACCCTCGCAGGACAGTTTCATAAAGCATTGCTTGAAAAGGCAGTGACTAGCATAGAGTGTACTCAGTAATTCTAGAAAAGAAACAGGCAGTTACAAACTTACCCAGCTCATAGGGATATTTTTGCTAAGACCATCGTGCATTCTCTCTTTTGGTTTTCCCCCTGAACTGGACCCATAGCTGTTCATCTTTTTATCCTAGCTGATGAAGGGGAGTGTATTTCTGTAGTTATTTAGTACACCCCAGTACTAAAAGGCATGGTTAGGCTTTTGTACGTAGGAGGAGATGTTTGTACTATTCTATTTTTTTATGATAAACAACTCATGAAATACACAAACCACCTCTCTGCAATTGCCATTAAACTGTAAACTCTGCTTTGTGAACAGAAGAGATGGATGGAACTGGAGCACAACCAAATTTCTCTGAAGGTTATGAACAAAGGCTGGTCACTGGAGTAAACCCAGAACTGCCGCCAAGCACTCTGTGTCCATCAGTTAAATGGAGAGTGGAGTAAACTGTTTACATTCTTTTATCCTCATTATGAATGGAAGACAAAAGCTTCAGGTACTTTTGAAGCCAGATAAAAGGTCCCATACAATGTCCTTGGCAATAATTAGAGCAGGTCGCTTGCCATCTTGATGCTCAGAACGCAAGCAATCTGACAACGTCCTCAAATGTTTTTGGCAGGCAAAATAGTTAAAAAGTAAATATCAGGAATCCGAGAACCAGAACACGTACAAGAAAGGTTATGCAGGTTTTAATTTTTACTTGAAAGGCACATTCACACATTTATGGAAGGGAGAGAATCCACTTACGTAAACCCCAGGTCCTGGGGAGAAATTCAGTTGCAGAATCTTGCTCCTGCTCTTGGTTTTCAGCTCTGTTTAGTTTCTGATGCCTTGAGAAGTCAAACGAGACACACTCATGATACTTAAAAGTACAAGTTCTGGACAGATTCACATGTACTTAATAATCTTGCAAAGCAACTTGTGTAGCTAACATTGAAAATTATTTGTGAGTCATTATAATGTGTATTTTTGGCTATGAATGTTCCATTTTAAGATAGATGTTTTGATATGTACTGGTGATATTATCTTCACTTCTGTTAAGGTACTATGTTAAGTAATAAAATATTAAAGTAAAAAAAACGGCTGGGTGCCCATACTTTGGTGGTTAGGTTGCCGGCCACATGTTCTGGGGTTGGTGGGTTCAAACCTAGCCCTGGCCTGCTAAATAAACAAACAAACAACAACAACAACAACAAAAAAAATAGCTGGATGTTGTGGCAGGTGCCTATAGTCCCAACTACTAGGGAGGCTGAGGCAAGAAAATCACTTGAGCCCAAGAGTTTGAGCTTGCTGTGAGCTGTGATACTACCTCACTCTACAGAGGGTGACAAAGTGAGATTCTGTCTCAATAAAACGAAAAGTATAAAAAGTGTGTCATCTATACCATAAGCAGCTCTATTGTATGAGATGTAATATGTTTGAAAGAAAAAGATTAATAAATGTGTGAGGGTATTTCTTTTTTCTTGTGAAGCCTATTATAGAATTCACTAATACATTAATAATCACTTCCCTTTGCAATCAATCAGTCAAGTAGAATATGTTCTGATGCGTTTAGTGCCTTTATTATTTAACTGATATTTAAATAAAATGGTTTGGTTTTAGGAAGTCTTTAAAAAGTATCAGCAAAAAAATTGCCCTCCCCTTTGTGGGAAAGAGAAAGGGGAATTGAGTTGTACCTTTTTAACTAGAAAATTTAAACATATTAATTTTTTTATTCATTCAACTAATGTATTCATTCATTATTTAAGAGATAAAATAGAGACCCGAAGTGCTCCAGACTCTGAGAAAGACTCTGGGGTTTAATAAGTTGAACACGACATTGTCCTTTCTCAGCATAAACTGCATTCTAATTAGAGATGTGGCCATATAAACAAATAATTGTTCCCCAGATGAGCTATGAAAGCACAGTGAAATAAAGGGAAAGTAAGGGAGAGGTGGGGGGGGGGAGGGAGAGTGAGGAGGAGAGTGGGAGGGGGGAGAGAGAAAGAAATCAGAGAGAGAGAGACAACCTAATTCTGGAAGATCAAATGGAAGATAGGACATAAGAGGGGAATGTTGGCAATAGAAGGGTTGCCCAGAAGAAGGTCTGTGGAGAGCTCTGATTTGTAAATAGTAACTTTCAGGTGGCGCCTGTGGCTCAAAGAAGTAGGGCACCGGGCCCCATATGCCTGAGGTGGTGGGTTCAAACCTAGCCCCTGCCAAAAACTGCAAATAATAATAATAATAATAATAACTTTCTGGGGCACCAACTGGGGAGGGGAGTCATGCTTACATGGGAGAGAATTTGAACTTCACAGCATATCTTACTATTTAATTATGATCATTACCATACTATTTGTACATAAATAAACATTTTTAATACTATTTAATTTTTCTTTGCATTAGTTTAGAAATATGGTCACCACTAGTGGATTTATTACCTTATAATAAACCTTGTCTGGTCTATGATTTTCTCCAAATGATTACCAATGCAATAGACAGTGTGTGTGTGTGTGGGGGGGGGTGTAAGTGTCTATGTGGTTCGTAAGCGTAAGACCTCAGATGTTGTACTACATTTTCCACTCTTCACCAAGGTAAGAGACAATCATGGAAATGAGCATCGAAACTTTTTTGCATTATTTTGGATTTGTCAACAATATCTAGAGCCTGTTGCACACCCTTGCTAGGGAAATCTTAAGCCTGTTAATCAATGTCAATCATTGAATGCAGTTGAACTAATTTAGCTTAAATACACTCCATTTACATTTGGATTGTATACAGAATTCTCGGTTTATTTAGAAATAAAAAAGAACTCCAAATACAATTTTTTACTGATAGTTCAGTGGTGTACAAACATGAAATGATTTTCTGATGTAAAACATGGCAAAAACATCATTTGTCTTTATATGGGATTAAGAAGAGGGATTACTATTGATGATTTACTATGTATCAGGCATTATTGAAATGTTTCATACCAATCCTCCCAAATACAATGGAGATGTTAATACAGCTATCATGCCTGTTATTTACAAGAAAGTAGTAAAGACAGGATTCTGGGTTCCTTATAGCTTATGTGTTCATTCAATCTCTTACAGATAGACTTTCAGTTCAGCACCTCGCCAGCATATCTGTGTATCTTCCCAGCACCTTCCCAATGTAGCCCAAAACCTGCTTGTGTAAACACGTGGTTTTTTGTGCCACCCTTAGATACATTATCATCCTCTGGTCAGCAGCTCTCCTGTGCTTGCTGACTCCTGGAACTGGTGTTCTCAGAGGAATTGTGAGGAATCTGTGGTTTGCACCCATGACTGGGTCAGGACCAGGGGACTTCTACTTAAGCTCCGTCAGCACAGTCTGTGTTCCCACTGGTGCTGGTGAGTTCTCAGAGTTAAGCTGTACTTTCTCTCTACTCAGGGCTGACTTCTGCCCAGGTCAGCCACTTATCTATCAGCAGGGAACTCCCCGCAGGCACAATAATGGCTGCTGCTTTGTGCCATATAGGGAATGTTTGGATTTTAGGATGATGCACCTTCCCATACCGTGCAGAAGCCAAGCAGAGCACAACAACATGACTCTGACTCAATTTTGGACTATGTCACAGGGAGTTTTGCCTCTGGTCATTGGTGCAAGATCACGATCTATGGAGTTATTTCATTCCTCTTTCTTTCTCACACACATATTCTTTCTTCCTCCCTCTCTCTCTCTCTCACACGCATATACACACACACATACACACACACACACACACCAGCCACACAACAAGATTGAGAACTATTTCTGGAAACCCCATAATTTTTAACTTTCTTCTCAGTTATTTCAAGGAGGAGGGGTAGACTATCTGTTTTCTCTCCAATTTGGACGGTATTTTTCCCAAATCAACTTTCTCTCCAATCTGAGAGGTTGCAGAATTTGCTCCCACTTAAATTTTTCAACATTATCAATAAAACAACATCAACTTCAGGAGGGGAACTCGTGACCTTCTGATTTCAAAATATTCTTTTCTAAGCAAAGAAAAAAAATGCAGTAGAAGTAAAAATCTTCCTCTGCCGCATCCATTTTAATAAAAGGATTTGTTCTGTAAAACGTGAATTCAATAAAAAGGCTGCACGTAGGACCTAGAAGAGCCCATGTGGCCTTAGGACACAGGTTCCCACCTCTGCCTGAGATCACTGGACTGGAGATCTGGATGCACCTTTAGCTATAATAATTGGAGATTCTGAGATGCCTAAAGTGCTTTCACTGAGACAGAAAAAAACAAGCACATTTTCTCTACAGTGAGCCATCCACACTTACTGGCTCCTAAAACTTCTCTTTCTCTTCCTGTATCTATGAACATTTTAGAATAAATTCTTTGTAAGGTGTGTTTTCTTTGTGTAATACATCATGTTGGTATAAACTTAAATGCCTTAGCTATAATATAAGTGCTCCTACAACTAATTGATTTGTAGATATAAGAAACAGAACTGTTGTTTACTACCTAAAACAAATACATTGTTTAGTTTTTGAAAAGTGGGAATTTTGTCATTCTAGTCAAATACTTTCCCTGCAGATACCTAACCTAAAACTTTAATATCAGCTCCAGAATATACCTCCTTAGTGTTTCCACTGGTTATTGAATGAGCCACTGAATCAATGAATAGATGTCTATATCTTTGATTATAAATGTCATTTTTATTCAAGAGATCACTGATACCGTGTGCTTCTAAAAACTTATTAATTGTATGAAATATGCCTTGTAATATTCTTAGAAGACTGTGTGAAATATTGTTGATTCTAAATTTCTCATGATATAATAATTTTGTGATTTATACTGAACGGAGGAAAATAGTATATTCTCACATTAAGGGGGGTATCGTTTGTTGGTCTTTTATTTTAATGCTTCTAATTCAAAATATTTTGTTCCTAAAGCTGAGGAGGTTGGATTCATTTTTCTTTCCACACTGCTTTAGAGTAGAATTTGTAATACTCTGATGAGTTTCACATTTTGATAATGTATATCATTGTTTACCATTAAGCACTATAAATGCTAGATAACGAGTAGTATAATATCATTCAGGAAAGGAAGGAGAGTGAAACCTTCTGACTAAATTGTTGAGTGACAGATCTGTTTGATTTCTTTAGAGAGGCTTATAAATAAGGTTTGTGCTGACCTTCATATGGAGAGAAACCGCTCCGACTTGGGGAATAGAAAACACTTACACAAGCATTCAACGTCTTATATAGGCCCAATGCAATCACCGTCCCATAATTTAATTCACTGCTGCATGGTATTAGCGGGGATAAAAATTTTACACAATGTTCTATGCTGGCTTTATCAAGGTGGCTAATAACTTACGTGTCTAAGTAGTGCCTGGTGAAATAAACTTGGATTGGATATAGAGCTTGAGTTTAGCTGCCTCTTCAAGATATTTTAATTTTAATTAAATGTCATACTCAAAATAAGTGATGAGTGACCCGTTCCCGGACCCAGGGCCTGACTCTACCTGAGCACAGATGGCGTCACTCATCTAGGACAACTTTCCCTGTCTAATTGGCATTAGTGGATTTATTATAAGTGATGCTTTTTATAAAAGGGTTCGACTTAAAACAAAAAGATGAGACAGGTAGTTTTATTATTTCCTGGTTATTATATATTAAAATTAAGTAATGATTTTGTATTATTAATAAACACTTTGCTGAGTTTTCTGTGAAGGAAAATTTATTTACTAATTTTTTGGAATTATGCCTTCTACATTTATTTCTTAAACTTACTGTGTGATATTTAATTTCGTATAATGTATTTTTAAAACAAAATCATTCTGTCTCGTTTAAAATATATATATATGTTTCACATATGTAAATTTACACACAAATCAGCATAGACTTTATTTCACAAACATTTCCTCTTGAATGTGATGTAGTCACTATAATATTTTAGTGAACCCAGGTTTTTGAATACGTGTCATATGAGTAAATATTGTACCATAATCTTCCTGAACTCATCATTTTTAACATTTTCTTACACATATTATCACTTTCACATTTAATTCTTTCGTATTTAAACCTTATTTGTTCTTTATTTTTTTATTCGCATGGCGTATTTTGCACATCAATTAATTTTTAAGTACCACTCATTTAGATGACATTTTTGTATATTTCATTTTCACATGTGAAATATACATTTGAATCAAAACATACACCCATCCACATGCACTACTGTGTGTGTCAATTTGTCACTAATTTAATTTATACCAATTTTTATATGATGACTACATAACATGTAATAAGGCTGCTAAGAATAAAACTAGATTTAAAGGTATTCATTGTTGAATTCAACTTTTAAAACCAACATAAAGCTTCATGGAGAGATGAATAAGTTTTGTTTTATTTTACTCTAACATCAGTCCTTTATGTGCAAATATTTCAGCATGGATCTTTTCCAGATCCATGCTGGCTGGATAGACTAAGATAAATTAGGCATTGTCATCATTTCCCAAGAGTATGTAATTAAGTGGAGAAACAGATGTGTGAATGAAATTGAGAGCATCTTCAGTGCTACTGGGGAGTTGTCCTGAAACTAAAGACAAACAGGCAACCTTCTTCAAACTGAGATTAACTTTAGCTTACATAATACTAAATTATTTGGGGTAAAATATTATGATGGCTTTAAGTTAAAGTATATGTTAATATAGTTTGAATATCAAAATAGTTTGATTATTATTAGTATATTAATGTGCAATGTGTTAAATGCTCTTAGAAAAAGGTGCTATAGGATTTTATAAGATACTGAAAGGTTCCAGCTATTTTTGAGAACTCATGTAAATCTTTACAAGAAAATGAAGACATATCCTTAGTTGAGAAAAAAGGAGAGAGATCTAACAAATAAGGAGTAAAATGTGAAGTGAAATAAGGAAATAATTAAATGGGGAATATTTGCAAATTTTCCTGATACTTTCACTATTATGTGTGTTTAATTTTGATTTGGTTGGGAATAAGATCTAGAAAGTAGAGGAGATGGCCAGACTATTAAAAGTCTTACATGTCAATGTGAACAAGTTCAGGTTTTGTCTATACACAAGGGGAAGCATGTAGTATATTTGTATTACAGATTGGTTATCAGATTTGATTCCCATAGTCCAAGCCAGTGATGATCACACTAATATGCCAAGACACTACAGGGTATCTTGTTAAATTATAGATTGTGACCCAGTCGGTCTGAAATGAGACCTGAGATTCGGGACTACAAAGAACCTCCTAGTTCAGGTCAATGACATTGGGCTGGGAAACGTTTTCTGAAAAGCCATGGTTAACACATGGAATTTGCTTAAAAATATCGAATCTTAGGCCTTACATCAGATGAATTGAATCAGAATTCCAGGTATGGAACCAAAACAAAATTAAAAGAAAACTGCACACATTTTTCCAGAAAAAAGAAATTACATAAACACACATATACACAAAAACTTTCTCCTGAAAATTTCAATGTTCCTGAAAATCTCAATATCTGATGTTCAATTTTGCAGAGCATTCACTAGACCAGGCTAGCAATGGTGGGAAATGAAACTAAGACAGTAGGTTACAAAACAAAAGCATATGTGAAGAACATTTAAAAAGAAGAGTAAACTGAATTTGACAAGCATTTATAAATTGAGGGAGATAAAGGAGAAAGAATCTTGCATATCTCTTGCCTTTTTTGAAAAGTAGACGTAGTGGCTGACAACTGCATCACTGAGGATGGTCAATAAAGAATGAATTGAGACAGGGAGAGGATACATTTGAGTTCTCATATGCTGACTTCAAAAAATGTAAGTTTTTGGAAGTTAAGAGTAGGCTACATACTAGCAAACATTTTCCAGATCAAAATTGAGGATAAGGACATGAACATGCATCCAATATCTATAATGGAAATGTAGAAAAGGGCCTAGAAGGCACACAGAAGGTGAGTATTGAATGCTACAAAGGCCCAGGTTACAATGGTACTTTTAATTTATTAAACAATTTTGGAACTCTTTTTCTGGAATGGCTATCAGAGCTGTTGTCATACAAGGTCGGACAATTAACACTGTGAACTCATCTTAGAAAAAGTGCTTTGAAGTGTGGACTAGGCATGGGCATGGGTGCATAGCATCCCATGGGGAGGACTTCAAAGGGGACTGTAGTGACATTCAGCAATGAACTATGTAGCACTTTTACTAGGATAAGTTCTTAAACTCAATTGTCCGACCTCAGATGACTCTCTTGTGAAAATAATTAATGATATTTTTGGATATCTGGATGACAATGAAGTGTATCTTTCATTTTGATTTTCTCCAAACATAGCTGTTTGGCATTAGAAAACCATTAAGTTTTCTTCTGAATTTTGTGTCCAGAATCAGTCATGTGGAGGTGGGCACAAGTCAAGACTGGTCACAAGAAAAAATGGTGGATGCTAAATCATTACAGCAGTGATTAGGTGGACCTCGAATTTAGTTTTCTAGGTTTATACTAACATGAAAACATTTTAACATATTTGTTGAGGGCAATTAGAGCCAGTATGACCATTGGGAAATCTAAGAGAGGAGTGTGTTTTCTTTATATATTTTAGTCATATATAAGCAACAAAATTATTTTGCCCAGTCACCAAAATGTCCATGAAAAATATGGCTTAATTAAGAAGTGAATTAATAATTTGTACTGAATGAAAAATTAACCAAGTATTTTAATATAAATTAACTAATTAATTTTATGCTCAATTTCATTTTATTACAAGGAATATATATTATTTATAATATCCATCAGTAAATCAATATAAAAATTTTCCAGGACTGCATTAACTTTTAAAGTGCCTTTATCTTTCAAGTTCTGTCTTTTCCTATAACATTTCCTTAGAAAAGCAAATTACTTCCATGGTAGGAATTATTTATGTAATAATTGACAGACATTTCCTCAAACTCTCTGATATCCTTAAATTCAACTTAAAGTAATGAAGTCATTCCAAAATTATATATTGTTAATATTAATCATTCATACTAATACTAATACTAATAATGTTGTCAATGTTCTGTTCCTAGTGTACAGTAATCTCCAAGTAAGTGATTTTCTATCAACCTGCTATCCATATATTATCAGTTTAGGAGAACAGAAGCTTGATTGATGATCCCTGATTTCCATGAATTTATATTAAAATTAAGTAGAGACATGAATCAACAATATTTCACACATTTAATTAGAATTCTTACTGATCAAAAATACTTATTTCCTAATATCATAAATGGAGCACTCAGGCAAGATTTGGAAAATTATTCAGATTTTCGATTTTTCTTGAAGATGGAGTGGAAGTAAGGGATGTGTAGTGGAGAAAAAGGGAGGTGGGACAAAGGGAACACTTTGAAAAAATGTTGGAAAGTTGAGTCTGTTTGGGGGAAGAAAGAGGGTGAGTCCTAGATAGCTGTAGCTGCAGAAGCATCATGGAGAAATAATTGGAAATAAGCTTAGAAAGGTAATTTTTATTTCAATTAAAAATTGTATAATAATTGATTAATCAGTTAAAGCAAATTCACTTTTAAGAATTTTGAGTAGGAAGGTGAAATTAAGTTTAGATTTAGAAAGAAATGCATGAATCAACCTGAGAAATATTTAGGAGGAAAAAGAAATTAAAGAGGCAAAAGTTAGAAAAATAAATATGAAGGCTGTCAAAATATATTGAATTTAAAGTAATATGTTTCTGAATAGCATTCTATTATGGGTATATGCCACATTTTCGTGATCCATTCATCTGTTGTTGGACACTTATATTGATTCCATACTTTGGCTATTGTGAATAGTGCTGCGGTGAACATGGCTGTGCGGATATCTTTACACTATATTTATTGCCTTTCCTTTGAATAAATACCCAGTAGTGGAATTGCTGTATCATATGGTAGATCTATTTGTAGCTTTGTGAGGAACCCTGATACAATGAAGTGGCAATAAAAAATATTCCAATGAAAAAAAGTCCCAGACCAGATGGTTTCACAGCTGAATTATATCAGACCTACAAGGAGGAACTGACACTTATGCTGTAGAAATTATTTCATAACATCAAGAGAGAAGGAATCATCTCTGACTTATTCTATGAAGCCTGTATCACCTTGATGCAAAAACTAGGAAAGGACACAAACAGAAAAGAAAACTACAGACCAGCATCCCTTATGAATATAGACATAAGAATAATCAATAGAATTCCAGCAAATCAAATTCAGCAACACACACACACACACATATATATATCTACCATGATCAAGTGGGTTTCATTGCAGGAATGAATGGGTGGTTAAATGAATGCAAATCTATAAATGTGACATATTAAAAAAAAAAAAGCAAAAACATAGACCATATGATCATCTCAGAAAGCATTTGATAAAATTGATAACTTTTTTTTTTTTTTGCAGTTTTTGGCTGGGGCTGGGTTCGAACCCCCCACCTCCAGCATTTGGGGCTGGTGCCCT
>CAUYQV010062470.1:0-55266 GCA_963574575.1 Galagoides demidoff
GGAGACTTTACGTCCTTCATGTTCACATGGATGGAGCTGGAGAATGTTCTTCTGAGCAAAGTATCACAAGAATGGAAGAAAAAGTATCCAATGTACACACCCCTATTATGAAACTAATTTATACCTTTTATATGTAAGCTACAACCTAATAACAGCCTAAGAATAGGGGAAGGGGGGAGGGAGAGGGGAGGGTGGAATGAGTGGAGGGAGGGGGATGGGAGGGATCACTTCTGAGGTTTATCTTAGAAGGGTACAAGTGAATCTTTCTAAGAGCAGAATGTGAACGTTTTAAAATAATAACTAAGAAAATGACACAAAGGCTATGTTAACCAGTTTGATGGAAGTGTTTCAGATTGTGTGTGAAAACCCCACACAGTACCCCAGAAGTGCATTAATGTACATAGTTACCATTCAATAAAAAAAATTTACATTCCCATCAACAATGTATAAAATTTGTATTTTTACTATTGTTTATTAGCTTTTTTTGTTATGAGTTAATATGGGGGTAAATACAATTAGGTTACATTATTTGCATTTTTAAAGTAAAGTCCAAAATCTGAGTTGTAGCTGAGTCCTTCACCCAAGAAATGTGCCATATACCCCTACATTGTACCCAACAGGTAAGAATTAATGGAGTCCCCACCCCCTCCTTGAAATTAATTGTGTTTTTCTCTTATGTGGGCCTGTAGTTGTTGGTCTACTATTTTCGGAGTAGTGCTGGGTATATGGCATGCTTGATTTTCCATTCTTGGGATACTTAGGAGAATGTTCTCCAAATACATCCAGGTAAATATAAAAGATGTGAAATATCCATATTTTTATGGCTAAATAGTATTCCATAGTAAACATATACCACTGTTTATTTATCCATTGATGCATTGATAGGCACTTGAGTTGTTTCCACATCTTTGTGATTGTGAACTGAGCTTCTATAAACATTTGAGGGAAAATATCCTAATGGTAGAATGACTTTTTCTTCTGGGTAGATACCTAGTTATGCGATTGTGGAGTCAAATGGGAGGCCTACTTTAGTTCTTTGAAGAATCCCCACGCTTCTTTCCAAAAAGCTGTACTAGTTTGCAGTCCCACCAACAATGCATCAGTGTACCCCTCTCTCCTAACCCGTGCCAGCATCTAAGTTTTGGGACCTTGGGATGTGGGCTCTTCTCACTGGTGTTGGGTGTTTATTGTCTTTTTGATGAGTGGCCATTCTGACAGAGGTAGGCCATTCTGACTAATATATAGCTGGAGCAAGACAGGCCATGGATCTATAATTGTGAACTCAGGACAGATGTACGAAAGGAAGTTGATTAGATTCTTCTCTGTGCTTCTGTATAGGTTTGAATTATTCATAATAAATATGGTTTCAAAGGTCCCAGTGGAAGGTCGTACATTCCTCTGACATGAGTCCTACTCCCAGAAGAATAAAATAGACTTAAAATTTTCCAACTCAATTATGATCTCCAGAATCTTAGTAGTTATATTGCCTAGGGATTACAACATCAGAAAATATTATTTAATGAGTAGTTATAAGGATTCAGGTTCTGGAACTCAACAAACATTAGACCTCCTCTCCTCACCATCAGTTCACAATCTCAGTAAAGAAGGAAACTCTCTCTTCCCTCCTGGAACATCACCATTGTCCAGGAATCCATGCTTAACACCATCACCCTGATGTTAAGGACACAGCTGTTGCTTCCACCATTCATCTGCCCTGGAAGACCAGACTCACAAAACATCCTCAACTGACCACATGTCAGCAAGCAACAGGTGCACAGTCAGAGTAAGTTTTTGGCTAATTAAATTAAATAAATGGGCTGAGAGGCAGTTCCCCTAGGGGTATAGCCAGGGGTAAAGAAATATAAAAAGTTCAATTAATTAAAAAAATTTCAAATAAGCTCAATTGCCTAGCTAAGAAGGAAGCCTCAGATTTAATTGCAGTCTCTTCTCTCTGAGTATTTTCCTCTTGTCCTCTGATGTTCTTACATAATTTCCACAGCCTTCTCTTTTCACATCGGAAGTTGTCTCTTTCTTAATGTTTTACAAGGTGATGTCAATTTCTCTTAATATCTCATCCAGTTTCTGAATCTCCTGGTTACCTTACTAACCCTTGCTTGTTCATGAGAGAGACCTCACTCCTCATTTACTCACACACTCAACAAGCATCACAGTCACCTTCAGATGTCTCTTCAGTGTTCATGAATGATGGGCCCCTCAACCTCTGCGATTCTGGAGAGGTAAGATAAGTCCATTCACCGAACAAGATTAGCTTAATTCTGCACCTAGTTAGTGTTAATATAAATCATTCTTCATATTATTTCCTGATTACCTTCAATGAACTTTTTGTACTGATTCTTTGAGACAGAGTTTCACTAGTGGCAACATCATAGCTCACTGCAACATTGGATTCTTGGGCTCAAGTGATTTTTCTGCCTCAGCCTCTTGAGTAGATGAGACAATAGTTATGCACCACTGTCCCCAGCTAATTTTTCTATTATTTTTAGTAGAGATAAGGTCTCACTCTTATTCAGGTTGGTCTTGAACTCCTGAGCTCAAGTGATCTCCTTGCTTTGGCCTCCCAGAGGGCTGGGATCATGGCATGAGCCATCACTCCTAGCCATTTTTGTACTATTTTGAATAATATATTTTTCCTATGATATATCTGCTTATTGTTGGAAAAAGAGAAGACATGTTTGTTTGTGTTATGACTTAGCCTTACCAAAATGCCTTGTAAGTTGTAATAGCTTTCCAGTTGATTTTAGGCTACCAATTTTATCTGAAAATGTGATCAATCTACTTTTATACAAGATATGAAACTGTGATTGCATTTTCTTCCTTAGTGGCATTGGTTTGAAATTTCAGAACACTGTTGGATAGCAATAGTGACAGGCGTATTGTCTTCTATAGGAGCTTCATAAAGATCCCTCAAATAATTTCATGTCAGGGCTGATATTAGCTCATGAACAAGGAAGATTTTTTACAATTGTTAAGAAATTTATGATTATCTCAAAACATAGAAAAATTTTTCTACCTATTTTTGTACTATAATAAATAAATTACCAATATAAAATGTTCATTGCTTTGCTCTGTTGGGTTATATCTGATCATCATATTTACTATTCTTGACAAATTTATAAATATATTTTATAGCTACTTTGAGCTTTTTCCATTTCTGCTAATTAGAGTAATGAGTGTTTGGGGGGAGTTTTTGATTTTCTTTTTTTTACATGGCTGCTGTTATAGCAGGATATTGTCTTTTGGTATCAGTGTTAAAATGGATTCAGAAAATTTATTGATATTTATTTCACATGACTCCAAATACTTTTTATATATTGCAGATAAGTGGGATTTTAAAACTAGTTTGACATCTTGTCTTTCATGAGAGATAAACATGGCTAATAATATAATATTTTCTTTGATGATTGATCCCTTATACTTCTGAAAAATACTGATACCCTCATTCCCCTGCCCCTCCCCCATAATATTTGTACACACTTAGGTAACTCATGTGATATTTGGTCACATGCATAAGATGTGTGATGAGCAAGACAGGGTATGTAAGGTGTTTATCACCTCAAGTAATTATCATTTCAGTGTGCTGGGAAATTTTTAATTCCCCCTCTTTTAGCTATTTTGAAATATTCACTACATTGCTGTTAATTAATCAAGAGTGTAGAAAACATCATGGCATTCTTATGTTTATGGAAATTATATATGGATCTGTGGCTTTTAAAATTATTATTGTTATAAAGGCATAAATAGAAAAAGTAAAATAAAAAGCATATCAGAGAAGAAAAAAGACTGGCTGACCAAGGGTCAGGGAAGTTGAACAGATGAAGTCAGCTTTGGAAAACTCACACTGACAGAAGAGGCCATTAAAGCAAATGCATCATCCCATCAATGCATCAGGTTCCAGCAAAAATAGACCATATTTCTGAGCTGCCTGCTGATGATTCATTTAGTCTTCTTCTGCCTCTCTCTCTTGCAGATATTTCCTTAACATGGAGCCAGACAATGACACGGGGCTTCCAGTATTTCTCCTCCTGGGACTTTCTGAAAAGCCAGAATTTCAGTCTGCTCTCTTTGGGCTATTCCTGTCTTTGTATCTGGTGACTGTCTTTGGGAATCTGCTCATCATCCTGGCCATCATCTCAGACTCCCACCTGCACACCCCCATGTACTTCTTCCTCTCCAATCTGTCCTTTTCTGACATCTGTTTCACCTCCACCACGATTCCAAAGATGCTGGTGAACATCCAAATGCAGAGCAAATCCATCACTTATGCAGGCTGCATCACCCAGATGTACTTTTTTACAGTTTTTGGACTTTTGGACAATTTACTATTGACAGTTATGGCCTATGACCGCTTTGTGGCCATTTGTCACCCTCTGCATTACATGGTCATTGTGAACCCCATGCTCTGTGTCCAGCTGCTTGTCCTCACCTGGCTCGTCAGCGTTCTGGGGGCCCTTCCTGAGAGTTTGACAGTGTTGCAGCTTTCTTTCAGTGCAATTGCTGAAATTCCACACTACTTCTGTGAGCTCCCTGAGATCCTCCAACTCTCCCGCTCAGACACCTTTGTCAGTAACGTTGTATTATACATCGTGACGGGTGTCATGGGCTTCTTTCCTCTTGCTGGGATTCTTTTCTCTTATTTTCAAATTGTTTCTTCTGTCCTGAGGATCTCAACAGCAAGGGGGAAGTATAAAGCCTTTTCCACCTGTGGGTCTCATCTCTCCGTTGTCTGCCTTTTCTATGGGACCTGTCTGGGAGTCTACCTCAGTTCCGCGTGGTCACGTGCTTCTCAGACAGGGGTGTTTGCCTCAGTCCTGTACACTGTGGTGACCCCCATGCTGAACCCCTTCATCTATAGCCTGAGGAACAAGGACATAAAGGGGGCCCTGAGAAAGCTTCTATGCAGCCTGACAACCTCCCAGTGATAGCAGAGACATGCCTGGACAAATGTAATCAAAGACAATGGAACAGACCACTTAATCGTGTGAACTCTGAGGTTTTCTTGCCTGGGTTCTAACGGCAAAGCTCTGCTTACAATAGTTATCAAAAATGAATAAATATTCTTTTGTTAAGGGTGTCTCCAAGTCATTTGCCTATTTTGTATTTTTTTAAAGACTATTTTTCATATGTAGGAGTAATTAAAATTTTTGTTATACAGGGTGTCCATAAAGTTCATGTGAAATTTATTATGTTAAACTATTTTAGATTGCATACAAACTTTTATGTCCACCTTGTATATATAAGGCTGTCAAGAAAGTATTCAGCCATTATTGATATAACAAATGTCTCTATTTTTCATATTAAGTATCAAAGTATGACTTGATACTTTCCAGACAGTCCTCATAGATACAGAGGGTTCTAAGAAAAAAAGTATGCACATTTTAAGAAAAGAAAAAATGTATTAAAATTGTAATACTCAAGTAATGTTTGACTTTTGCAATTACAAGAGGTACAAGATACAATCTATAAGACAACAAACCAGTACATATGAGGGTGATTACCAAAATTTTGAGATACAGAATAATCAAGAAACATAAAACCTGCATAGATGGAAACAAATGAAATCTTCCTAGCAACACCAATAAGCTGAGCAAGTTGAAACTTTCAGAGATGAATCAGAAAGAATGCTGTTGACTATGTTTCTTAGAAGTGAAATAATGGACCATAACACAGCATGTCTCAAAACTCTGGTACTTACCCACATGTTGCATATTATAATTTTTTGAGACCTTTTGTATATATATATAGAGAGAAATAGAGAAAGAGGTAGAGGAATAAAAGAGAGAGAAAGAAAGAAAAATATGGAGAGATAGAGAAAAAGAGAGATAAAGAGATACTTTTTCAGATCAGTAGCCTCCCTTACCACTTTCTTCATGGGTTCCTTTGATGAACACACTGTTAAAATTTTGATAAAGTCTATTTTTTAAAAAGAATTATCCTCCTTTTCTGCAGATCAGAGTTCTGGCTGTGGTTGGTTTGCGTTATCTGCTCAGGGTCTTGCAAGGTTGGAGTCAAGTTCTTATCCATCCTGTGTTTCCATCTATACCTTAAGATTCTCCTCTTCATTCAGGTGTCGGCAGAATTTAATTCTTTGTACCTGTTAAGACTGTGGCCCCCTTACTTTGCTGGCTGTTGAATAAGGTTCACACTTAAACCTTACAGGCTGTCGTCAGTTCTATACATGTGGTATTTTGGACTGAATATTGTGTCTCCCTCCCTGAACTGTATGCTAAAATATAATCCCCAATGTGATGCTACTGAGAGGTAACTAGGCCACGAGGGTAGAACCCACACGATGGGATAAATTCCTGCAGTAAAAGAGAGCAGAGGGCTAAGCTTGCTGACTCCTTTTCTGCCATGTGAAGACACAATGAAACGTTAGCACTCAGCATCTCAGAAGGGCACACTCACTAGATCCCAAACATGGTGGCACCATTTCAGACGTCCAGGCCTCAGAACTGTGAGAAATTAGTTTCTGTCATTTTGTTAGAGCAGCCAGAGATGACCAAGACATTGGCTTTCTCAGTATGTGACGCCTTACTGCTTAGAGGTCAATGGCAGAATCTCTCCCTGGAGACTGAAGGCTCCAGTCTCTTTGAAGGGTCCATCTGACATGGTCAGGTCAAGCCAGGTAAACTCCCTTTTGATTAATTCAGAAGGATCACATTGAGACCTTAATTATAATAAGTCTAAGGGGCCCTCTCAGAACTCTTCCTCAACCCACATTAATAAATTAATAAATTGGAGGATTTGGTAACGTTAAGATGCCAATTCTTGTTAAACTGATCTATAGATGCAGTGAAAACCAAATAAATATTACAAGGGTTATTTGATAAAAATTGACAACCATGTCTAATATTTACATAGAAGTGCAAGTAATCTACAAAGGCCAAAATAGTGTTGAAAGAGAACGATGTTGGAAGCCTCACACTACTTGAATTCAACACTTAATGTTAAGGTACAATAATCAAAGTGCTGCTTGTGCCTGTAATCTCAGCACTTTGGGAGGCTGAGACAGAAGGATTTCCTGAGGCCAGGTTTTCAAGACCAGCCTGGGCAAAATAGCAAGACCTCATCGCTCAAAATTTTGTTTTTCAAGAACTACCTGGGTGAGTGGCACATGCCTGTAGTGCCAGCTACTCAGGAGGCTGAGGCAGAAAGATTGCTTGAATCCAGGAGTTTGAAGTTACAGTGAGCTCTGATGATGCCACCACATTCCAGCCTGGGCAAGGAAATGAGAGCCTGTGTCTAAACAAAAAAGGAGAGTGAGAGAAAGAGAGAGGTAAGATGGGTTAGGATATGTAGGATTTTGTAGATTATCTGTACCTGTTTATTTCTTGTTTGAGTCTAGTGATGTGCTTTCCAGAATTTAATACCCCAAGCAGAAACTTGTGTTTTTAACCTTCTATGTGATTTGAGAGGAAAGAGACAGCCAGAGAGAATGAGTACTTCTCTAATGCCTAGTAGAGAAACAGTATGATTTTCTCCTCATCATCCAATTTGATTCCTCGCTATTTCATTCCTAAATTTTGATTTTTTTTATCAAACGGTAACTATATTCATTCCTAAATTTTGAATAGCAAAGCTATTTGAGTTCAGAAAGCAAGTAATATACAATTACTTTTATTATCATTCTTATGAATTTTTAAACACATCGGTAGAGAACAGAAGAGAGTGGTCATGCTTACATTTGAAAGTATGTTTCAAGTCTCAAGCCTTAATCATTTTTTAAAATTTCATGGTGCTATAATCATTTGTCAGATGTACAGCTTGCATGCTGTGTATAAACAGAATTTTCAAGGTATTCAAATGAATCATCAAGAAAAAAGTCAAATAACCCTATTAAAAAGTGGACAAAAAACATAAACAGTCACTTTTCAAAAGAAGATACATAACAACTGAACATCTGAAAAAATGCTCAACACCACTAATCATTGGGGAAATGCAAATTAAAACCACAATGAGATACCACCTTACTCCTATCAGAATGGCTACTATTAAAAAATCATAAAAAATAGATATCAGTATGGATACACTGAAAAGGGAACACTTATACACTGTTGGTAGGATTATAAATTAGTACAACCTACTTGCAAGACAATATACAGAGTCCTCAAACAACTAAAAGTAGACCTACCATTCAATCCAGCAATCTTAGTACTCTTTATCTACCTAAAGGAAAAGAAGTCATTATACCAAAAAGACACTTGACCTTGTATGTTTACCACAGCACAATTCACAATTGCAAAGATATGGTATCAACCTATGTGCCAATCAACTGACAAGTAAATAAAGAAAATGTGAGATATATATATGTACACACATGCCACAGAATATTATTCAGCCATAAAAAGAATGAACTAATGTCATGTGCAGCTACTTGGATGGAGCTGGAAACCATTATCCTAAGTAAAATATCTCAGGAATGGAAAAACAAATACCACGTGTACTCAGTCATAAGTAGGAGCTTAACAATGGTTATACATGGTCATACGAGTGGTATAGTGGACTTTGGAGACTCAGAAAAGGGGAGCATGGGGGTTCAGGATCAAAAATTATCTATTGGGCACAATGTACACTATTCAGGTGAAGGGTACACTAAATAATAGTGCTGACTTCATCACCATACAATTCACCCATGTATCGAAAAACCACTCGTATTCTCAAAATCTACTGAAATAAAGAAAAATAATAATTTTAAGCGACAAGAAATTTTATAGTGTTAAATTTCTATATGGATGTTATCTGATTCAGACTGGAGGATACAAGTATGCATTCTTCAGTGTTTTCTTTCAGCTTTGCTGTCATAACAAGAAATTCCAACATCACAGTGGATTCCTCATCACTTTGCATATAGGCTGCAGGGTGTGTGTGGCTCTGACCAGGCTATTTTTTGCTTCATGCTGATCTTCATTTTAGGAACCTGATTGAGCAAACAGTCCCAATGTAAGAGTTGCCCAGTCTCATAATAGAGAGGAAGAACAAGAGGAGAGGAAGATTATCATAATGCATTTAGCATCATGCCTGCTCACACTCTACCAACCAAAGCATGTCATTTGTCCAAATCCAAAGCCAAATGGCAGGGAGGAAACACTCCTAACACATGAGGTTAGCAACTATCCATATCCAAGGCAATGGCAAGAAGGGGGTGTGTGTCCAGTCCTACATAGAAAAGGAATGGGCTCAGCACCTGTAGTACAGTGGTTACAGCACCAGCCACATACACCAAGGGTGGCAGGTTCAAATATGACCCAGGCCAGCAGAACAACAATGACAACTGCAACAACAAAAAAAATACCTGGGCGCTGTGGAGGGTGCCTGTAGTCACAGCTACTTGGGAGGCTGAGGCAAGAGAATTGCTTAAGCCCAAGAGTTTGAGGTTGCTGTGAGCTGTGATGGCACAGCATTCTACCAAGGGCAACATACGGTGTTTACCCCCAAATAAGACCTACCAAAAAAAATAAGCCCTAGCAGGATTTCTAAATATAAGCCCTACCCTGATAATAAGACCTAGTGATGGGCGAGGCTATGCAGCATATCTGCATAGCCACGCCATGCATTTGGCGTGCAGCGATAAGGAAGACTGGAATACCGTTCCTTTTATCTGCCACGGCTCCTTTCTCCAAGCCGTTCGCACTTGCATGGTTGCAGGCATCCTATTGCACATGTGCAAACAACTAGGAGAAAGGAGTTCATCTATCACTAGAGCCAGCCCCACCAACAAGGTTGGCTCTCCCTATCAGGTTCCAGAAGAAGATGACTTAACTGTATTTGAATAAATGTAGATTGTTGTATTAATAAAAATAAGACATCTCCTAGTGTGTCTTCTTGAGAAAAAATAAATATTAAGACAGTGTTTAAATAAGCCCTAGTGTGTCTTCTTGAGAAAAAATAAATAAGAAAATATAAATATTAAGACAGTGTCTTATTTTGGGGGAAGAAAGAAAGAAAGAAAGAAAACAAATGGTAACTAATTATAAAATAGAAAACAAATTCTACCTGGGGCAGAAACAGACAAGGAAGCATTTCAAACTTCTATTGACACTCAGTATTTATGAAGAACAGGCTATGCATTTACAGTAAGAAAGGTGAGAAAATTTGATGTCCCAAGAAACACTACCTTTATAGATATATTCCCAAGAGTAGAACATAGTAAAACAGCTTGAAAGAGTCTAAAAACTAGCCGGGCACAGTGGCCTATGCCTGTAATCCTAGCACTCTGGAATCCTGAGGTGGGTAGATTGCTTGAGCTCAGGAGTTTGTGAACAGCCTAAACCAGAGCAAGACCCCATCTCTAAAAATAACCAGGTGTTGTGGCTGGTGCCTGTCATCCCAGCTACATGGGTAGCTGAGGCAAGAGAATCATTTGAGCCCAAGAGTTTGAGATTGCTGTGAGCTATGAGGGTGAAAAAGTGAGACTGTCTAAAAAAAAGTCTGAAAATTCTTTTTTCTTTCTTGAAGACCATCTTGTTCTGTCACCCAGCTAGAGTACAGTGGCATGATCATAACTCACTGAAACTTCAAACTCCTGACCTCAAGCCTCAAGCAATCCTCATGCCTTGGCCCCCCAGAGTGCCAGGATCACTAGTGTGAGCCACTTTCCCTGGACTTAAACATTTCCAATGGGCCTATTTGTAGACTGTGTAAAGAAGTCAGAGACAACAAAGCAGAATTCTCAAGCACCCTGCCCCCTGTCTGGGGTGCTGGGATGAGGTCTTCCCTCACAAACACACTTTTCTGTCTCCCTGGAGCAGGTGAATGCTAGACTCACTTTGCAATAAACTTAGTAAATGGGAAACTCACAATAAACTTAATAAATGGGGAATTGAGGCATAGTCACAAGGGCTTCTATCCATTGAGCATCCTCTATGTATTAGATAATTTCCTATGAGCTTTAAAATATTACTTACCTCTCACATAATCTGCATAAAGTAGGTAGAATTACCCAAGTTGACAGATAGGAAACATTATTATTATTATAAGATTCATTTCCCATGATGAAATAAGTATACAAAAGGCAAGTGTAAACTTGTTTAGGGAGAAGTTGAGCTACTAAGTCCAACATTTGAACACCTAGCATCAGACCTGATGAGGATGGTAGGATTCTTGGTGGAGAAGTTCTCAAAATCCTTACACCTGACTGTAACACTGGACCACAGCCTTGATTCTCAAAGAGTCATCCATAGACGAGGGCCAAGAGCCTCACTATTTACCCGAGAGCTAATAACAAATGCAGAAGAATCTCTAGGTCCAAGCCATGGTATAACCTGCTTTTGAACAAGAGCCCCAAGTGATTCATATACACATTGAAGTCAGGAAAATTCTAAGGTAGTGTTTTCTGAACCTTGCCAATGTTAACCTTTGTGCTGGATAATTCTTTGAGGATTCTGTCCTGTGCATGGTAAGATTTTGAGAAGTATTCCCAGCTTCATCCTACTAGGTGATAACCCTACCTCCCCAGTGGTGACAACCGAATGTTTCCCCAGATATCCCTAGGCTTCTCCTGGATGCATAATCACACCCTTGTTGAGAACCACTGACTGAGAGTGTGAGAACTAAAAACATCTTGATGGAGTTTCAGTCAAAGCTCATCTATCAGTTTATACCTGTGGGCAGATCACTTAACACTTTTGACCCCATTTCAGAAAGTACAAAACAAGTCCCTAACAATATTTTGGCCTATATAATGGACACATCTAAAAATAAGACAACACAATCCAGTGGAAAGCAAGTGGGGCGCAGAGATGAGGGGAGGGGAATAAACCAAACCGGATGGGGACTATGAACACTATTTGAGTGACAGGCACATCTACAGCCAGGACACAAGCATTACAAAAATGAATCATGTAATCTAAGACATTTGTATTCCATTAATATTTTGAAATAATAATAAAAAGATTGATGTGCCTGGTGAGATAGAGAGAAGGAAGAAGTAAGTATGGTTACTCTTGGATTTCATATTAATACTAATATTTCTAAGATTAAAATATTCACAATATTCACAAAAAATAAAGTTTAGAAATGCAAATAAAAAGTGTACTTGGAAACTTTAGGATGCAAGTATAGGAAGTATTCCGTCATAAAAGTTTGAAAAGGAAAACAACTGGTATCTAGATATTACATGATGATTTGAAGCAAGATGCGGAGGCTTGAAATAGGAAAGATAAGGCTTATCCATCCTATCAGAGAGAATTAAGGTTTGAATCATCGCTATGAGGGCTCACTTGTCCACATTGGACAGAGTCCCCTGTATGTCTGCCACCAGCTTCTCTGAGTGGGTCTATAGGAATCATGTGAGTCTTGCTTTAGAAAACCATTACTTCAGTGAAGTGCCTTTGTCAATCAGATGCCATCGATTATGTATGGCATTCTAAATGGAAGACTTCCTTTAGTTTATACATGATAGGTGTAGAAAAAGGTTGAATTATAAAATTCCATAGAACAGTATAATACAGAGAGATTAAAAATCATATTTCCAAGAAATGCTTAAGACACAAGGAAAATGCTCATCGTATTTGTAGTGAAAAAAGCAGGATATAAAACTGTATCTGAGACTCTGACTTCATTTCAGCAAAGGACACAAACACATGCTTTGTATGTAAGAGTGAAGAAGAGAAGATTTTTTAAAAGTCACAAAATGTCAACAATGTTTCTCTGAAAACAAATGTCAGTGATTTTTATTTTCTTTTTTATAATTATCTCTGTATTTCACAATTTTAAGATAAGCATGTGTTTTTTTTTAAGTCAGCAAAAAATGTTTAACATACCTTTTGCGGGGCAGGACACAATTATAAGAGGGACTTTACCTAACAAATACAATAACTGTAACCTGGTTCTTTGTATCCTCAGTGATTCCCCAACAATAAAAAAAAAAATCTTTTTATTTGAAAAAAATATTCTTTTTTTTAAATTAAATCATAGCTGTGTACATTAACGCAATCACGGAGTACAGTGTGGTGTTTTCATATACAATTTGAAATACTTTCATCAAACTGGTGAAAAAAGATTCTTAACTTCTGTCTATGGTGCATACAAAGATCATAATAAATCTCCTTTTATGACCAAATGTTTCATAACTAGAGGAGAAAATGGAAGTTTTTAACTCGTGTTTCAAGCATGAAACTTGTGTTTTATCAAAAGCATCACGAGACCAAATATTGTAGTAACCACCCATGGTTTTATGCCAAGTGGACAAAGTTCCCTCCCTTGATGGAGGAGGAATAGTGATTTTCTAAACCATCGGAGCTGTGTTCCTCACGAGAAGACAATGCTTTGGAGTTCTGAGGGACCTAGGAGAGTCAGATACCACAGACTTTGGAGGAAATTTTAACGAAAAATTGGGCACAAGTGCTAAAACATTTAGACCTTTAGAAGGCAAGAGATTTCACAGAGAAGGAGCAATAAAGACCAGATATACCTTACTTTTAACCTGGTCTCTTAGGAACATAGACTGAGCAGGAGAACTTTTCTTTTTGCTCAGACCATTGTCCCACAGGAAAACCAGGTGCTGAGGGACCGGCATTACAAGAGGTATTTGTATCTGGGGAGCATAAATAGCTGTGAGTAGATCCTATGCTTGTGTCCACTCCAGTGTACAACCTTGGGCTGCATGGGATGTGGTTCTCCTTTTGGAGTCCTAAGTCTGGCTCAGAGACTGATGCTTCACTCCTTCCTGCTGTCTTGTCTGGAGACAGAGCTTCAGTGTCCATCATCAGCCATCCAAGATAGAATTCAGACTTTCACACAAAGACATTATTCCCTGGGACCTGATACAGGTGGGTGGAGAACCCAATAGTCCCTGCAGGAAAGTTCAGAGAGAATGGAAGCCTAGTATGTTCGCCCAAGATCACCTGAGAGCCAAATCAGTCTAGCCAAACAAACTGAAATGTTTGTTTTCCTGGTTGACTAATGGATTTTGTAATTAAATTATTTAAGATGGTAAAAAGAGAAGTGTCATTTAGATTTAGCAATGCAAGAATTATTGTTCCCAATTAAGCGATGACTATGGAAGTTCAATAGGATGAGACTGAAGGAGAAGGGGCTGCAAAGTATTTTCCTCATGATTAGGAAGTATTCAGGGAGTTTTGCAGTAAGGAGGTAGGAAAATTGAGTGTGTGCAGGAAGGCACAGCAAAGAAAGGGTATTTTTTCCTTAACTTTAAAGATAGGGTGTATTGGAGCATGTTTCTGTATTCATCACGAAAATGAAAAATCAATATATTGCTTACAAATCCTTTACTGTAAGGCATAACATTTCACAATATTTTTTCTCATGTGGGTAGCCACATTAAAAATAAGTTTTATTTGGTAGTCAAAAGGAGGAATTAAAGTTCATTATATTGCAATTATTTCACTATTGCTAAGGCTGAATGTATTTTTCAGTTTGTTAGTCTTTTTCTTTCTCTATTGCAAATTGTCTTCGCAAGTTCTTTGCTTTCCTATACTGGAGTCTTATGGTTGTTGTTGTTTAATTTTGGTTTGGTTTTTTTTTTTTAACTGAAATAGAGCTAACACATATAGAATTCCATTCATTTATTCAGCAAACATTAATGAATTTGTGTTATGTATCAAGTATTATGAGAAAATAGAGCAAACGAAATACATATTATTCTCCTAAAACTCAGCCTGTCTCAGGGGAGACAAATGTTTAACATAATTGTCATTGTGGTAGGTGTTACAAGGGAAAGTATAAAGGTGTTATACATTATACAAATAACTTATACAACAAGGACATTAAACCTCAGCTGGAACTTTGCCAACAGTGTCTTTCAATCCTTTCATGATCACTCTGAAGTAGGTGAAAAGACTGCCACTTAGGGAGGTATGTTCATTTCATGTCACCATAATACACATAATGCTTTTCTTGTATGTCCTGAACAGTGTTGGGCTTAGAATTAGGGGCTCTACAAATGCCTTTGTTGTTGAGTGAGTGAGTGAGTGAGTGGTCGTGGTATTCCTATTTCTTGAGAAACTCAAAGGACTAACAGCTGCTTTCTCTTGCAATCTCAAAAAGGGACCTGGAGTCACAAATGGAAGTAATTATTTCCAATCTGACCATTAAAAACTCCCTAAACAAACCATCCTTGTGTAATGCCACATTACAAAACCACTTCCTAGAAGCCTCAGAGAAGATAGTTCAATTTTTCTCAACTTAGGTCAGAGTTGTGTAGATTGAGAAAAGCGATAGAGAGCCCTTGGCAGATTCAGAAGGTGCCAATGAGTGCAGGAGGTGAAAGTGAGGATTCGGCTCTGCACTCAAGCACAGACTGTGCATTTAAACTGGTGTCATGTCCTATATGCGCACTTGGGCAAGCACTGGGGAAGGTGTAGTGATTTTCAGTCTCTGTGGGCCCAGTGTCAATGGCAAAAGGTGATACAGTCTAGACAGAAAATGACAAGAAAAAGTTCTGATCTGTTCTTTGGAATTGGGAAAGTTTAAGGTTAAGATAGCGTGATGACATAAAAAGGGACATAAACCTCCATACTCCTTGTCTGAGTGGTTTTATCTCTCTCTCTCTCTCTTTTTTTTTTTTATTTTGAGACTCAGTTTTATTTTGTAATCATGGCTACAAAGGGCTTGGAACAACACTTGAATGAGGGACTGTCAGTGTCTTGAAGTTTCATCAGCACAGAGGAGATCATCTTGTTCTCCAACATCCCTGACACCATCTCTCATCACTGCCACTCTTGCTCATTTGCTTCATGACAGTGGCTTCTTCTTGAACCTTGATTTTCTGAAACAAGCACCTTCAGGGCTTTTGCATTAATCATTCCCTCTACCAGGCATACCTTTCCCAGATCTCCTCAGGGCTCCCACACTCTCTTCCTGGAGGTCACTGTTCAAATGTCACGTTGTCTTGGCTGGACACCCATAAAAGAATAGCACCTTTTATCCATTTTTTTTTCATATTTGTTTTCATTTTGTTCTAAGAACTTATAATCATTTAACATATTACATGATTATTTCTTTATCAGTTCATATTCCTTTTCCATCAAAATGAATTGTAAGGATTCAGTTTCTCAGCAAGCTATGTTTATTACCCAGACAGTGCCTGGAATATATACAGTACTCTATTTATATAACTCAAATGCATGAAAGAATTTCTCATTAAACTCTTGGTGAAAGGTTGAGAATGGGACAGGAATTTTCTTTTTTGGGGGGGATAGGAATTTTCAATCAGAAATAGTTCTTGGGGGCATAAGACAAGAAATAAGTTCCATACACAAAATATAGAAATTAATTTCTTGACTGAAAATATAAATTGCAAGATTTAAACTATGTGAGTGATACTCTCTTGAGTGAAAAGGACTCATGTTATCTTTCTTTCTTGATAGTCACCTCCACCACATGGAACCAGGAAATGATACAAGAATTTCAGAATTCTTTCTCCTGGGACTTTCAAAGGAACCAGAAATGCAGTCCTTTGTATTTGGACTTTTCTTTTCCATGTACCTGGTCACCGTGCTTGGGAATCTGCTTATCATCCTGGCCACAGTCTCAGACTCCCACCTCCACACCCCCATGTACTTCTTCCTCTCCAACCTGTCCTTTGTGGACATCTGTTTCACCTCCACGACAGTCCCAAAGATGCTGGTGAACATGCAGACACAAAGCAAAGTCATATCCTATGCAGGCTGCATCGCCCAGATGTACTTTTTCCTACTCTTTACAGGACTGGACATCTTTCTGCTGACTGTGATGGCGTATGACCGATTTGTGGCCATCTGTCACCCCCTACACTACACTGTCATCATGAACCCCAGGCTCTGTTCACTGCTGGTTCTGGCATCATGGTTTATAAGTACCCTGAATTCCTTGTTACAAAGTATAATGATGCTGTGGCTGACTTTCTGTACAGATTTGGAAATCCCCCACTTTTTCTGTGAAATTAATCAGATGATCCACCTTGCCTGTTCTGATACCTTTTTAAATGAGACGGTGATGTATTTTGCAGTTGTGGTGCTGGCTGGCTTTCCTCTTGCTGGGATCCTTTACTCTTACACTAAGATAGTTTGCTCCATACGTGCGATTTCATCAGCACGAGGGAAGTATAAAGCATTTTCCACCTGTGTGTCTCATCTCTCAGTTGTCTCCTTATTTTATTGCACAATCCTAGGGGTGTACCTCAGTTCTGCTGCCACCAGCAACTCACACTCCAGTGCAGTAGCCTCAGTGATGTACACAGTGGTCACTCCCATGCTGAATCCCTTCATCTACAGTCTGAGGAATAAAGACATAAAGCGGGCTCTAAGGAGATTTCTTGGGAGGGAAATTGTGAAAACGTAAGTTGTTCTGGAGCTGAAGAAGTGCCTGTGATAACAGGGTTCAAATTTTCACTCTGGAAATGAAGAAAATCAGATCAAATTGTGGATTTAGAATTTGTTTCTTCTATTTGTCTCTTGGAATTTCAACGACTTTGATTCTTTATGCAATTTAAGTAACTCTTTTTGTTAAGATTTCTGCTCTGTTTCATATCTACACAGTTTTCCTCTTTGTCCATTTTTGTATTTTTACAAATTGAACCTAAATGTGCATATGAAATACTTAAAAATCCCCATTCATTTCTTGTAGCAACATGGTGTTCTTAAGCATACTTTCTTCTCAAATGCATGTACGGGGAAAATTTTCTTTTCTTCTACTGAAAAAACCATCATGTGTTGTAGTTCTACACTTGGCAACTAAGGTCATTTATATAATTGTATAATAAAAGCCTCACACAACAGTTTTTCAATTTTGTGTCCATCATTCTTGTGTATATCACTCTCTAAACTATACTTCCTGATAGTGGATAATTTAACACACCAGCTTGGCAAAAATTATCATCTCCGTGTCTCCACAGGGCATCTATATAACAGGACAGATTTGAATAAATGTTTTTTTAGTATGGCCCTAAAATCAGAGAAAAATTTTAATATAATGAAGTGAATTTTTAATTATACATTTTATTTTGATGCAAAACATTTTTCATTCTTTTTATCTACTTATTGAACTATGGAAGACTGGTGTTCATGTATAAAGAGGAATCATTATTTGTAGTGAAAGGTGGGTTGGGTGCTTTTTTTGCTTAATTATTGAATTATCTTCTTTTGCAGCTAGAAAACTTCCAGTTCTATGTACATATATGAGTACTTCAGTTACTATCAATGAACTATCACCTCTTTTCTAATCACTAAATGGGTGGCAAATGAACCATTTCAATATTGCCTATCATAAATCTCCTTATGCTAAGAAATCTTTTTAAATGTTATGTCAAAGGATTCCTCACAAGAGAGTATGAATTTCTGTGTAGTAATTTGATTCAAGGTCACAGATTTCCTGTACACACATGCATGTCCTTCCAACTTCCCCCAATTACCTAGAAAGAAGCCTCCATTTGGCAGTAACTTTTTAATGCAATATTCCAAAATAAAGTTGATTAAGAGAATAATAAGAATAATCATAAATATAGTCTTCAAATATCAGAATAGATGCCAAAAATACAAACCAGCAAATTATTCTAATTGTTCTGAGTTCTGTTCAGTTCAGTTACTGTATTGGAAAGCTGCTGCAAGGTTATATTGAAGCTTAAGGACTTCAAGGATTCATTCAGGGAATTTAAAAGCAGTAGAAAGTATAAATAAAAGATGAACCCAGAATCTCAGAGCTAGAAGATAAGGTGCTTGAGCTAACTCAGGCATTTAAACAAGCAGAAAAGAAGAGAGTAAAAACAGAACAATCTATTAGAGATTATAGGTATCCCTGAAGAAGAAGAAGAAGGGAGACTCAAAGGTATGGAAGCTCTACTGGAGGGTATCATAACTGAAATTTTTCCAAGCATCATCAAAGATTCTGACACACTTTATTTGGATGGATATCAAACCCCAGTTCAGCTCAATATAAAAAGAACACCTCCTAGACACATTGTAATGAACCTAGCCTTGTTACCAGGTCAAAATAAAAGAGAAAATTCTGGAAACAGCCAGGAGTAAGCACCAACTGATCTGATGGGCAGATCCATCAGGGTGACAGTAGACTTTTCAGCTGAAACTATTCAAAACAGAAGACAGTGGTCATCTACCTTCAACTTTCTTAAATAAAACAACTTCTAGTCCAGGATTCTGTATCTTGCCAAAATAAGTTTTGTATTTGATGCAAAAAACAGATATTTTACTAATATGCAAACATTAAGGAAATTTGCCACAACAAGATAAGCCCTGCAGGAAGTACTCAGAGTACTCAATACTCTTCTTCACACTAACCATCACAATGGACCACCCGCAAAGTAGACACTCAGAAACCAAAAGACCAAATATACCTTCCACAATAGTGGAAAGGACACAACTAAGCAGTAGGACTTCACAAAATACAACAACCAGCACTCCACCATACTTATCAATTCCCTCTCTTTCTGTTTTTTAGATGTGAGCATCTAATATGATAAATTTCCATCTTAGAACTGCTTTTGGTAGCTTGTGGTTTCATTGTTGTTATGTTCAAGGAATCTAATGATTTTCTTCTTTACTTCCTCCTTGACCTAGGTGTCATTCAGCATAAGGTTGTTTAATTTCCATGACTTTGTGTGGGGATGAAAGTTTGTGAATGGCTTGAATTCCTCACTGAAGAGGCACTGTGTTACAAGTATGAATCTTTTCATTGTTTCAGCAAAAGCTTCATGAAGCCAAGGCATTTGGTAACCATTGTTTTCCATCAAGAGTGCACAGTTCACTTCCTGGATGAAGAAGGGAATAGCAATTTTATGAAGATATCAAGGTCTGTATTCCCATCACCAGTTAATGTTTTGGAGATCCAAGGGACCTAGTCAAGATAGATTCCTCAGTTTAGAGTTTGGAGAAAATTTGCACTCAGAGTTGAGTTCAAGTCTTAACAGGTTAGATTGCTGGAAGGCAAATAGGTCCATAGGGAAGGAATTAAAAAAAACTGGATGCCCCTCACATTTATTCTGGTATCTTGGGAACAGAGAATGCAGAGAGAATATTCCTTTTGGTGCGGGGCAATGTCCCAGAGGGAAATGATGTGCACAGGGTTGGAATAACAAGCAGGAAATGTGCTAATGAGCAGAAATACAAAGCTGGAAATATCTCCCCTGCTGTTGTCCCTCTACATATGCAGCCTTGGGCTGGACGGAACATGGGTATTCCTTCTAGAGACCTAACTCTGGCTCAGGTACTGATGCTCCTCTTTTCCCTTTTGCTTTGTCTTAGGACTAAACTTCTGTCCCCATCATTGGCCTTCCAGGGTGGAACTCTTGGTTCCGACTGGAGACCTTCCTTTCAGACAACCCATCAAAGTGAGTCTGAGAATCCAATAGGTACTGTAAGAAAGGGTCAAGGAGAATGGAAGCCATGAACAACGTACCCTTGGAGTCACCTGAGAGCCAGTCTAGACTATCCCAGGGTGGAGAGATTGCTGTGGCTGTTTGCTTATGTGCTTACTAGATTAGGTAATTGATTCTGATATTTATTAAGGAGGCTAAAGAACAGAAGCAGACATTAAGCTAAATTAATCAATTACTAGATTAGGTAATTGATTCTGATATTTATTTAGGAGGCTAAGAACAGAAGCAGACATTGAACTCAGCAATGAAGGGTGATAGTTGACAGTTAAGTAATGGTAATGAAAGTCTTATTAGAAAGGAAATTGGGACATTTAAGATAGTTCCAGTGAAAGTAGAACATATGACCAAGGGTCTTAGCAACTAGGTGGAGAAGAAACAGGGTATTTGCTGTGGAGGGTTATAAACAGAAGTGAGGGCATTTGCTTTTTATTTTAAACATGGGCATATTTGGGTATGTTTCTTGTTGATGAGAAAGATCCAGACCAATGAATTCTTCCCAAATATTAATACTACTTGACAACAGCAGTTAGTGAGACACACATATTTCAGTGTCATCTCTCACACTGGATATTCAAATGAAATATAACATTTATATACTAGGTGAAAAGTAACATATTAATGACTTTTACATTGCAATTACTTACTTCACTGTGAGGCTGAATTTACTTATGTGTTTGTTAGACATATAACACTCTATTGAATATTGTGTGTGTTCTTTGCTTTTGTGTGGTAGCTTTTGAGTGTTTTTAATTCCTGTTTTTTTAATTGCATTCTTTAAACAACTGAATTGCAGTTTCTCACCAATTTCAGCATTTGTCATTTAGTTCTTTTATGTAACTAACAATATATTTGAGGGTGATGCATGAACATTTATACATTTGGTGTAGCAAAATCCATCTATCAGGCATATTCTGTTCCCCTAATTGTTTTAACTTCTTTTTTTCCCAAAGTCTCAAAAAATAGACAACTAATATTTATAAATAAAAATAGAAGATGATTTCAAAAAACAGATCATGCCAAATCTTATAGAAGAAAAGAAGAAATACTTCAAAATCATTCTTCTACATCTGGATATACCTGCTATTAAAATTAGAAAAAATATATTATTATAAAGGGAAATTACAAACATGTTTCACTTATAAATGAGGATGCAATATCCTAAACAACATACTAACAAGTTGAATTAAAAATTATTGTTCAAATAATGTACTTTGGTCAAAATTAAATCTAGTTTATGTGAAAATTAGTAACTATTTTCTTTTCTTTTTTTTTTCCTTTCCCTCATTCCCTCCCTCCTCTCTCTGTCTGCTCTTCCCTTCCCCCAGTCCCCACCAAGTCATTACTTGTCATTAATTGTCCTCATATCAAAGTTGAATACATACGATTCCTGCTTCTCCATTCCTGTGATACTTCACTAAGAATAATGTGTTCCACCTCCATCTAGGTTAATTCAAATGCTGCAAAATCTCCATTTTTTTTAATGGCTGAGTAGTATTCCATGGTATACATATACCACAGCTTGCCAATCCATTCCTGAGTTGAAGGGCATTTAGGCCGTTTCCACATTTTAGCGATTGTAAATTGAGCTGCGATAAACAGTCTAGTACAAGTGTCTTTATAATACAAGATGTGGTTTTTTTTTTTTTCCTTCTGGATAGATGCCCAGTAATGGGATTGCAGGATCAAATGAGAGGTCTAGGTTGAGTTAGGTTGAGTTCTTTGAAGTTTCTCCATACTTCCTTTCAAAAAGGTTGTACTAGTTTGCAGTCCCACCAGCAGTGTTCCTTTCTCTCCATATCTCCTAATTGTTTTATAAATATAAAAAGGTCTTCTGCGTGATTTAGCTAAAAACACCCGGTCTCTTATACATACATTTCCAATTTGTTTTCTTACCTCTGTTATTACTAATTGTGCCTTTTGGCTTTTTGTATTAGCTCTATTTCTAGAAGTTGTATATCTTTGGCCATCATTTTAAAAATCATTCCTTATCATCTGACTAAAATGACATGTGGGTTTTCTCTTAGGGAAGATTTTGTCACCCAAGGGACATTGATCAATGACATACCTGGCTTTCAACCTGGGGGGGGCTTGATAGAGAACAGGGAAGCCGAGAAACATAATACAATGCATAGGGCAGACCCCATCACAATAAATGACCCGCCCAAGAATTTCAGTAGTGCTGAGATTGAGAAGCTCAACTTAAAGAATATCTTTATTTTTATTATTTATGGCTATAACTAGATTGTTTTCCCAAGATCTTGTAACACGCACATATTTCTGCCAGCAAAATTAGAGAGTACTCCTTTGCTACCTATTTAAAAGTTCCTTCACCATTCATTGTGGCAGCTAAATTATTAGATAGGCTGAATTGTTTGAAAGAGACTTCTTGCTTTAAATTATTACTGGGTTTGAGCAAATATTCACATATATGATTACTATTTTGATTTGGTTATTATTATACACCAAGTTTTCTGCAGTCATCACCATTTCAAGTGAATTTTATGCATTCTTGTTTCTTCATTGACTTTTAAAAGGATATTTCTGGTCATAAAAAGTTTTTACTTTTTATATATTCTCCTACTTCTGTTTTTTGCCTTAGTTAAGATGGTTTGCCTATATGTAGAGTTTACATGTAATATTCTATATGTTCATCTAACAAGTATTGTTTATTTTTGGCATAAGTTCTTTAAACATGATATCTCTTTGCTATGAAATGAGACTGGGAACAACTTCACTGTCTTCCAAGTACATAGCCATTTATGCCAGCTTTTATTCAATAATTTAAACTTTTCCAACTAATTTGAAATACAGCCTTATCATATATTAAATATTCATATACATTGAGACTTACTTCCTGATTCATTCAATAAATGAGTATCTGCTATGTGCCAGAATGTTCTAGGTAAATTATATAATTCTATGTCTATGTTTTGCTAGTTAAAAAATTAATCCATTTAGATAACATTAAATTATTATTATTCTATAACTTATTTCAGTTAATTTATGTTCCATCCAATTTTGTTTAATACAGTAGTTTTTCTTTTTTTATTCCTTATCACTTTATTTATTCTTTTTTACTGCAGGCTATGGTGAGGACACAAACAACTAGGTTACAATATTTACGTTTCCTAGGTAGAGTCCTTCTTGTAGTTGTGTCCCACACCCAAAAGGTGTGCCATATTCCCCATATATTGTGCCTATTAAGTGGGAGCACACCAGTCTCCTCCCCACTTTCCCTCTCCTCTCTCTTTTAGCCCGCCTCCCCCAACTTGAATTAATTTTTTCTCTCATGTGGATGTGTATTAGATCAACTACTGCCTTCCTATTAATATTGAATACATTGAATATATGCTTTTCCATTCTGTGATACTTTACTAAGTCAAACGTGTTTCAACTCCATCCAGGTTAATGCATATGATGTAAAGTTCTAATCTTTTCTATGGCTGAATAGTATTCCATGCTATACACATACCACAGTTTGTTAATCTATTCCCACATTGAAGATGTTTCCACACCTTGGCAATTGTAAATTGAGCTGTTATAAACAATCTAGTGCAAATGTCCTTATAATAAAATGATTTTTTTCTTCTTGGCAGATCCCTTGGTAATGGGATTGCAGGATCAAATAAGAGTCTACTTTGAGATCTTTACAGATTCTCCGTACTTCTTTTCAAAAGGTTGCATTAGTTTACAGTTCCAACAACACTATGAAAGTGTCGCCTTCTCTCCACACCTGTGCCAGCTTCTGCAAATTTGAGACTTTGTCTTGAGGGCCATTCTCACGGGGGTCAGGTGATATCTCAGGGTGGTTTTGATTTGCATTTTTCTGAAGATTAGAGACAATGAACAGTTTTTCATGTTTGTTAGACATTCATCTGTCTTCCTCATATCCCTTGCCCCATGATAGATGGAATTGTTTGCTCTTTTCTTGTTGATTAATTTGAGTTCTCTGTAGATTCTAGTTATCAAGCCTTTGTCAGATTCATAACATGTAAATATCTTCTCCCATTCGGAAGGTTGTCTATTTGCTTTAATTCTTGTGTTCTTAGCTGTGCAGAATATTTTCAGTTTAATTAGGTCCCATTTGTTTACTTTTGCTATTGTTGCAATTGCCACCAAAGCCTACATCATAAAATCTTTCCCCAGATTGACATCTTCTAGAGTTTTTTCTAGGATTTTTATCATTTCATGTCTTAGATTTAAATCTGTTATCCATCTTGAGTCAATTTTTGTGAGTAGCAAAAAGTGTGGGTTCAGTTTCAGTCTTTTACATGTAGTTATCCACTTCTCCTAGAATCATTTATTTAATAGGGATTCTTTTACCTGTGTATGTTTTTGTTTGATTTATCAAAGATCAGATGACTATAAGAGACTGGTTTCATCTCTTGGTTTCCCATTCTGTTCCACATGTCTATGTCTTTATTTTTGTGCCTATATCATGGTATTTTGACCACTGTAGACTTGTAAGATAACCTAAAGTCTGGTAAAGTGATGCCTATAGCTTTGTCTTTATTACTAAAAATTACTTTGGCAATAATATGTGTTTTTTTTCTGGTTCCATACAAAATGAAGTATTTTTTCCAGTTTTCAAAGTATGACATTGGTATTTTAATGGGGATCTCATTGAATCTGTAGATTTCTTTTGGTAGTATAGACATCATAACAATGTTTATTCTTCCCAGCTAAGAGCATGGTATGTTCTTCCATTTGTTAATGTCATCTGCTATTCTTTCCTTATGGTTTCATAATTCTCTTTGTAAAAATCCTTCACCTTTTGTTAGGTATATTTCTAGGTATTTCATTTTCTTTGAAGCTACTGTGAAAGAATTATATTTTCAATTAGCTTCTCAATTGCTGTTGTTGGTGTATATAAAGGCTACTGATTTGTGGACATTGATTTTGTATCCTGAGATGTTAGTGCATTTTTTTATCACTTCTAAGAGTCTTTCAGTTGAGTCTCTGGGTTTCTCTAAATATAAGATTACGTCATTGGCAAAGAGCAAGAGTTTGATCTCTGCCCCTGTTTGGATGCCTTTTATATCTTTCTCTTGCCTAGTTGCATTGGCTACAACTTCCAGAACCATGTTGAATATAGTAGTGGTGATAGAGAAGTGGTGATAGAATAAATACTTGTCTGAATCTCATTTTAAGTGGAAAAGCTTTCAGTTTTCCTCCATTCAGTATTATTTTAGTTGTGGATTTGTCATATATAGCTTCAATCAATTTAGGAAATGTGCCACCTATGCCTGTTTTCTTAAGTGTTTTATTAGAAAATGATATTAAATATATTAAATGCTTTTTCTGCATCTATTGATAGGATCATATGGTCTTTGTTTTGCTTCTATTGATATAGTGGATTACATTTATGGATTTGAGTATGTTAAACCAGTCTTGTATCCCTTAGATGAAGCCTACTTGACTATAATAGCTAATTTTTTAATGTCTAGAAATCATCTATTGGCTAAGATTTTATTGAATTTTTGCATCGATATTCATTAGTGAAATTTGTGTGTAGTTCTTGTTTTTAGTTGGGTACTTTACTGGTTTTTGTATCAGGGTAATGTTTGCTTCATAGAACATTATGGGGAAGGTTCCTTCCTCCTCAAAGTTTTGGAATAGTTTCTGCAGTATAGGTACAAGCTCTTCTTTGAAGATTTGATAGAATTCTGGTGTGAAGCCATCTGGCCCAGGGCTTTTTGTTGTTGGAAATTTTTAATTGTTTATTTGATTTTGGTGCTCAATATTGGTCTGTTCAAGAAATAAATTGTGGTATATGAATACCATGGAATACTATACAGCATTAAAAAAGATGTGGCTCAATAGAGGGAGGGTTAAAGGTGGGACCACACCTATGGAGCATATTGCAAGGGTACAAGTAAAATCTATTAAGTATTGAACACAAATGTCTTAACACTGTGATTAAGTAAATGAGGTGAAAGCTATGTTAATTACTAGGATGTAAGCACTCCAATTTGTACAAATAATCAACACATTGAATCCCACAAAGGCATAAATGTATTTATGATCTATGTATATATGACTTAATTTAAAAAAGAGAGAGAGATATTTTTTCCTGGTTAAGTTTAGGGAGAGGGTGTGATTACAGGTATTGGTTCATATCCTCTACATTGTCAAATTCCTGGGCATGGAGTTTTTGGTAATAGATACAAATAATCTCTTGTATCTCTGTAGTATGTGTTGTTATTTCCCATTTTTGTTTTTGATTGAGGTTATTAGAGATTTTACTTTTCTGTTTCTAGTTACTCTGACCAAAGGTTTATCAATTTTGTTTATATTTTGTATTATTTAGGAGTCATTGAGGGTACAAAGAATTAGTTTACACTGATTGTAGGTAAAGTCCTTCTCGTAATTGTGTTCTACCACCAACAGGTGTGCCATACATCATAACCCACTATCTCCCTCTCTCTTCCGCTTTCCCCACCTCTTATTCCCCTACCCCCAACCTTGTATGAGATCATCTACTGCTTTCATATTAGAATTGAGTACATTGGATTCTTGTGATACTTTATTAAGAAGAATGTGTTCCACCTCCATCCAGGTTAATACAAAACATGTAAATTCTCCATTGTTTTTAATTGCTAATAGTATTCCATGATATACATATACCACAGCTTGTTAATCCATTCCTGGGTTGGCGGGAATTTAGATTGTTTCCACATTTTGGCAATTGTAAATTGAGCTGGGATAAACAGTCTAGTGCAAATGTCCTTATGATAAAAGGATTTTTTCTTCTGGGTAGATGCCTAGTAATCAGATGGCAGGATCACATGGGAGGTCTAATTTGAGTTCTTTGAGAATTCTCCATACTTCCTTCCAAAAAGGTTGTATCAGTTTTCAGTCCCACCAGCAGTGTAAAAGTGGTCCCTTCTCTCCACATCCACACCAGCATCTTCAGCTTTGAGACATTGTGACGTGGGCTGTTCTCACTGGGGTTAGTTGATATCTCAGGGTGATTTTTATTTGCATTTCTCTGATGATCAGGGATGACGAGCATTTTTTCAAATGTTTGTTAGCCATTTGTCTGTTCTCATAAGAGAAGATTCTGTTCATATATCTTTCCTAGAGGTAGATGGGTTGTTTACTTTATTTCTGTTGATTAATTTGACTTCTCTGTAGATTCTAGTTATCAACCCTCTGTCAGATTGATACCCTGCAAATATCTTTTCCAATTCTGAATGTTGTCTTTTTGCTTTATTTGTTGCATCCTTAGCTGTGCAGAAGCTTTTCAGCTTAATTGGGTCCCATTCATTAATTTTTATTGTTGTGATAGCCACTGAAGTCGTTGTCATAAAATCTTTCCCAAGTCCAACATCGTCAAGAGTTTTCCCCACACTTTCTTCTAAGATTTTTAGTGTTTTGTGTCTTAGATTTAGGTCTCTTATTAATCTTGAGTCAATTTGTAAGGGGTGAAAATTGTGGGTCAAGTTTCAGTCTTTTACATGTGATTACCCAATTCTCCCAGCTCCATTTGTTGAATAGGGATCATTTTCCCCACTGTATGTTTTTGTTATGTTCATCAAAGATCAGATGGCCAGTAGAGACTGGTTTCATCTCTTGGTTTTCTATTCTGTTCCATATGTATGTCTTTATTTTTGTGCCTGTACCATTCTATTTTGATTACTGTGGACTTGTAATATAGCCTGAAGCCTGGTAGGGTGATGCCTCTGGCTTTGTTTTTGTCACTAAGAATAGCCTTAGTTATATGGGTTCTTTTCAGGTTACAAACAAAACAAAGAACTATTTTCTCCAGTTTGTCAAAATCTGATGTTGGTATTTTAAGGGGGATTGTAGTTTGTTTGGGGTAAAACAGACATTTTGACAATGTTGATTCTTCCCAGCCAAGAGCATAGTATGTTCTTCCATTTGTCACTGCCTTCTGTAATTTCTTTTCTTAGGGTTTCATAATTTTCTTCAAAAAGACTTTTCACCTCTTTTGTTAGGTATATTCTTAAGTATTTCATTTTCTTTGAAGCTACTGTGAAGGGAATTGTGTCCTTGATTTGCTTCTTAATTTGGCTGTTATTGGAATATACAAAGGCTACTGATTTGTGAACATTGATTTTATACCCTGAGACATTACTGTATTTCCTGATGACTTCCAGGAGTTCTGTGGTTGAGTCTCCAAGGTTTTCTAAGTATGAGATCATATCATCAACAAAGAGAGAGTTTAACCTTCGCTGCCCAATTTGGATGTCCTTTGTATCCTTCTCTTGACGGATTGCATTGGTTAGAATTTCCAGATCTATGCTAGTGGTGATAGTGGAAATTCTTGTCTGGTTCCAGTTCTAAGTGTAAAAGCTTTCAGTTTTACACCATTTAGTATAATGTTAGCTGTGGGTTTGTTGTAGATGGCTTCAATCATCTTAAGAACTGTGCCACCTATACCTATTTTCTTAACTGTTCTTGTTAGAAAAAGATGTTAAATTTTGTCAAATGCTTTTTCTGCATCTATTGAGAGGATCATATAGTCTTTTTTTTTCTTTTATTGATATGATGTATTAAATTTATGGATTTGCATATGTTAAACCAACCTTGTATCCCTTTGATGAAGCATCGTAATGTATAATTTTTTTAAGGAGTAGCTGAAAGATATTATCTAAGATTTTGTTTAGTATTTTTGCATCAACATTCATTAGTGAAATTGGTTTGTAGTTCTTTTTAGTTATGTCCTTTCCTGATTTTGGAATCAAGGTGATGTCTGCTTCATAGAACATGTTGGGGAAGGTTCTTTCTTTGTCAGTGTTTTGGAATAGGTTCTGCAGTATAGGTACAAGCTCATTTTGGAAGGTTTGCTAGAATTCTGATATGAAGCCCTCTGGTCCTGGGCTTTTGTTGTTGTTGTTGTTGGAAGATTTTTATTGTTTCTGCAATCTCAGTGCTTGATATTAGTCTGTTCAAGATATGTATATCTTCCTGGTTAAGTCTAAGAAGATGGTATGATTCCAGGTATTGGTTCATTTTCTCCACGTTGTCAAATTTCTGGGCAAAATGTTTTTGGTAGTAGTCAGAAATAATCTCTTGTATCTCTGTGGTATCAGTTGTTTTTTCCCCCTTTTCATTTCTGACTGAGGTTATTAAAGATTTTACTTTTCTATATATGGTTAATCTAGCCAATGGTTTATTGATTTTACTTATCTTTTCAAAGAACCAACTTTTTGTTTCATTAATTTTCTGAATGATCTTTTATTTTCAATTTCATTTATTTCTTATTTAATTTTGATTATTTTTTTTCTTCTGCTATGTTTCTGATTGCATTGCTCTTCCTTTTCCATTTCTTTAAGATGATTCATTAGGTTATTGATGTGTTTTCTTTCTATTTTTTGGATGTAGACACCTAATGTTTCCTTCTCAGGACTGTTTTTGCAGTGTCCCACAGGTTTTGGTAGCTTGTGTCTTCATTGTTGTTAATGTCAAGGGAGTAAGTGATTTCCTTTTTTATCTCTTACTTGACCCAACTGTCATCAGCATAAGGTTGTTTAATTTTTCCATACCTTTGTGTAGGGATGACAATTTTTAGTGGAGTTGAGTTCCACCTTTATTGCTTTGTGGTCTGAGAAGATACAAAATGTAATTTTAATTCTTTTGATTTTGTTGAGATTTGATTTGGTCTTATTTGATTTGATTTATTGAGATAGATAAGATATGATCTACTTTAGAGAATGTTCCATGGGTTGATGAGAAGAACATATATTTTTTAGTGGTCTATATATGTCAGTACAGTTGTTTTAGGGTCATATTTAAGTCCCTTGTATCTATGTTTAGTTTCTGTTTAGAGACACTGTCCAGCTCTGTAAGAAGAGTGTTAAAATTCCCTGTTATTTTGGTGTTGTAGGACATCATATTGCTCAGACTAATTAAGGTCTATTTCAAGAATCTGGGAGCACTTAAGTTAGGTGACTTATTTGACTTTAGTTGCTTTAAATACACTTGTGTCTGAAAATAAGATTGCAACCCCTCTTTTTTTCTGATTTCCATTTGCCTGAAAATTTTTCTTTCATCCCTTAACCTTCTTTTAATTTGTCCTTTGAGGTTAGGTGTATTTCCTGCATATATCAAATGGATGTGTTTTTTCATCCAACCAGCCAGCCTATGTGTCTTCAGTGGGAAATTCAAGTCATTAACATTTATTGAGATAATTGCTAAGTGTGGTGGAGTTCTATTCATCCTACTTTTTTTTATTAAATCATAAACACATAGATCATGAAAATCAAAACCACTTTGAGATATCATTTAACTCCAGTAAGAGTAGCCCACATAACAAAATCCCAAAACTATTCATCTTATTTTGTGAAAGTCCATTGCTTGGTTTTATCTTTTGCATCACTGTGGAAACTAGATTTTGTCCTTTAGTTTCTGGGTATTTACTTTGCTGGTGGTCCATTGTAATGGTCAGTGTGGAGAATTGGTCTAAGTATTTCCTGTAGAGCTGATCTTGTTGTGGTGAATTTCCTCAATGTTAGCATATTAGTAAATGATTTGATTTCTCCATTGATTTTGAAGCTTAGTTTATCGGGATAAAGAATCTTGGCTGAAAATTGTTTTGTTTAAGAAAGCTAAAAGTAGCTTGAATTCTTTGCTGGCCTGAAAAGTTTCAGCTGAAAAATTTACTGTCACCCTGAGTCATCTGCCCATGTAGGTCACTTAATCCTGGCTGCTTGCAGAATTTTCTGTTTCATCTTGACTTTGGACAGGTCCATTATAATGTGTCTTGGAGATGCTCTGTTTCTGCTGAGATAACCTGGGGTTCAATATCCCTCTAAAAGGAGTGTTTTGGGAATCTTTACTGATAGTTGGGAAGTTTTCATTTATGATATCCTCTTCCAGGGCTTCCATTCCTTTGGGACATTCTTCCTCCCCTTCAGGGATAACTATAATTCGTATGTTTGAACACTTTGTGGAGCCCCATAATTCTCTGAGTGAATATTCTGCTTTATTTCTCTTCCTTTCTGCCTCTAACTGCCTGGGTTAGCTCAAGAGCTTGATCTTCCAGTTCTGAGGTTCTTTTATCTCTGTAGTCTAGTCTGTTGTTGATACTTTCCCATAACTTTAAGCTCCCTGTTTGACTTCTCTAATTCCTTATGCTCTGCCATATCTATCCTTTGTACATTTTTCATATCTTTCATCCATTTTCTGGTTCAGTTTATAGATTTCCAATTGATTGTTTTCCACTTTCTCATCAATTTTATTTATTGTTTTTGCCATCCATATTTTAAATTCCCTTCTGTCATTTCCATTATTTCTTTATAGGCAGAATCCTTTGTGCTAGCTGCCTCATGGTTCATTGTGGGGGTTGTTCTGTCCTAGGTTTTCATGTTGCCAGAATTTTTCTGTTGGATTCTCCTCATGTATGTTTTTTTCTTGTTCACATCCTATCCCTACTTTTTCCTGTCACTGCCTCCTTCACTTTAAATTACCTTGTTTCTGAGCTTAGGTGTTGAAATGGCCTTTAGGTGTAAGGCCAAGATAAAAGTAAAGAGTGAGAAGGGAGAAAAGAAAGAAAAATATATAGAAAAACAAAAGAAAAAAAAAGAATGAGGGATAAAAGGAAATAAGTGAAGAAAAGGAGAGAAAAGAAAGACAGAAAGGGGGAAAGAGAGTGAGAAGGGAAATGATGGTCTTAGCAGGGTGCTCTGACCCATTCCCACACTCCAGGACTTTGGTGGGGGATGCTGAGCTAGGTGGATCCCTCAAGGTCAGGATCTCCTTATCAGCCTGGGAAAAAGCAAACCCCCACCTCCATCAAATATAGAAAAAAATCAGCAGTATGTCACAAGGGGACCTACCAATACCATCTTTCCAAAGGCCAAAGATATAAGGACACCCTAGATGATGAGATCATGGCTTCCCTGAGCCAGACCAATACTATTACCAACACCACCACCCCCAGCCAGACCAATGCCATAATCCCTTACCCCTTAGAGAAAATTAAAAAATAATAAAAATCTATAAAGAAAATTAAAAATACAATTATATCAAATGAAGGAGAAAAGGATGTCTTAGTTGTTGTATGAGAAATATATGTGGATAAGATAAGAAAAGTAGAAAAATCTCTACCACAACAGAGAAAAGAAGAGAAATCATAAAGAAAGAAGGAGTAAAAGGGGCTGAAAACTGTAACAATAATTGAGGAGCCCTTGCTAGTGAAGAAAGTAAAAATTAAAAAACGAAAATACAACCAAGCCAACCCAAAAAAAGGGGGGGGGAAGAAACTAAGAAAAAGTTGGGGAAAGAAGCAAATTAAAAAAAAAATACACACACACACACACATATATATATATATTGCAATATATTTCCTGGACACCCAGCGGCACTATAGTGTCAAGAGACAGAGAGCACACCCACTGGATTTATTGTATAGGAAAACCAGTCCTGTCCTCCTGACCTACCTGCCCTCAATCAGGGCCAGGTCACTTTGCTAACACCCTGGGATCGAGATCTCAAAGCTCTTTCCAGATCTCCCAGGTGGCACATCTTGACCCTTTAAACTTTGCCCCCTCATAACAAAATGACCTTGGAGGGGTGCTCAAGTCACCCCAAGGATGGCTGCCTGAGCTCAGCAGGCCGACCAGAGTCTGCCATTCACTAGGATTCCGCAGACTGTTTTTCCCCAGTTGCCTTCCCACAATGGTAACCTGTCTGTAGCCAAGTCAATGGGAGCTTCACCATGCCCAGCATTCAATACCAGCTGCCTGATGCTGCTCAAGTTTACTTGCTCACCCAAGCCTCTCTAAGGCACCTCCAGCAAGCAGTCCAAAAACAAAAACTGTAGGACAGCCATTTCCTGACCACAGTCCTCCAGGAAAGGGCCAGCTGGCCTCTGCCTGTACCCAGGCACTTGTCTTGTATGCTCATCCTCAGATCCAGACCTCCTTGTTGGCTCCTACTACTTCACTATGTTCCCAGAATGATGTTTTGGGTAGATTCCCCCAACCAGAGGCAGCCAAAGTCCTCTCTCTCCTGTCTCACTGAAAGTGGCTGATAAGGAGATGTCTCTAGTCTGCCATCTTGCTCTCCCCCCATGCAGTAGTTTTTCAATAATGTATTTAATGTGGTTTTATTGCCCTGACATTCTCTTTGTTTCATGTCTTCTCATTGCTTTAATTTTGTTCTATAAAATGTGCACCTATTCATATGTGTTTATGAAAATAGAAAAGTAATCAAAACAGGTGAAGTTCTTTCTCATTTGAATTTTTCATAGAACAGTGAAGACACAGTACAATGTAAGAAATGTGTGTTAGGACACAATGCCCTCAGGGATAAATCACATGCAGGATTTTATTCACTCCAAAGAGTTAGAACTATTATGGTGTGGGATTTTACAGAGTATGGTCTGGGGATACTTTTGCATGTCAGATGAAGACCAGAACCCAGACTAGAGTGTGACCATTGGCTTTGTACAAAACAGATCAAAACATAAAAACCTGGCTCGGTGCCTGTGGCTCAAGTGGCTAAGGCGCCAGCCACATACACCTAAGGTGGCGGTTCGAATCCCCAGCCTGGGCCCGCCAAACAACAACGATGGCTGCAACCAAAAAAAAAAAAAAATGGCCGGGCGTTGTGGCGGGCGCCTGTAGTCCCAGCTACTTGGGAGGCTGAGGCAGGAGACTGGCTTGAGCCCAGGAGTTGGAGGTTGCTGTGAGCTGTGATGCCATGGCCCTCTACCCAGGGGGACAGCTTGAGGCTCCATCTCAAAAAAAAAAAAACAAAAACAAAAAAAACCCATAAAAACCAAGAGAAGCAAAAAAAAAGATACCACACAAGAAAATGAGAAAGAGGCCATCTCATCTGCTATCAGTCCATATAAAGACCAAATTGCCCAACAAAAAGTCTTCTATTATTTCATGTCAAATTTTAAAAGGCCCAAATTTTGTGGTTCATTGCATATTTCCTTTCTGAATTATTGGTTTATTCTATCTACTCATTTTTTTCTATTGGTGTTCTTAGTCTGTCTGTGTCTTCACACAGAAAATGTACCATTATGTTTGTCATTTGGTAAATTTTCTTTTGTCTTTTATTTTTTCTGGACCTTAAGGGGAATATGCCAGAAGTTGGAATATCTCCAAAACTAAGAAAGTTTTTCTTCCTTACTGCCTCTTGGGAACTACCTGAGTTTACTGGATTCTCCCGATCCTCTTCAGGGCCAATTAATTTCTCTCACTCTCTATGTTTATTGGGCAGGTTCTTTTTCTTTTTCTTTCTTTTTTTTTTTTTTGCAGTTTTTGAACCTGCCACCTCTGGCATATGGGGACGGCGCCCTACTCCTTTGAGCCACGGGCGCTGCCCTATTGGACAGATTTTTAAATATTTCTAAAACACAAGGCAGAAAATAGTCATGCCAAAATGGAGCCTCAAGCTTAAATGCATATGGGAGATTTCCCAAAGCAACCAGCAAAAAACAAAGAGATGATGCAATGCAATTCCTGAGACATCTTCGTAACCATATTAATAAAGTACAAATGCCACAACTTCTGGACAGAGGGACTCCATAGACATTCAAGTTTCAGTGGTTACAAGGCCACGTTGTTCCTTGGCATCCACTGACACTATCTTTCATCAATCTCCTCTTGCTCATTCCCTTCCACACTGGTTTCCTTCTGGCCTTGAACACCTGACAGAAGCACCTTCCTCAGGATGTCTCATTGATTGTTTATTCTGCCTTGCACACAACTCCAGGGAGCTTTGCAACTCCTTCTGTGTCTTCATTATGGCCTCAGTTCAATTGTCACCTTTCCTGTAGCTCTTACTTGAATGCCCAGTAAAAATTTTTAAGACACCCCATTCATGCTTTTTTTTTAACCTTCTTTCTTTTTCTTCATAGGATTCTCCACCATCTAACATACCATGTGTTTTATTTTAACTTTGTTATTTGCTTATATTTTATCTTTGTCATTAGATTGTAGAGATTTTCTGTTTTATAGCACCATTCACCCATTGCCTCTAAACAGTACCTGGAACATGTCAAAATTCACTTTATATTCCTCAAATGAATGAAATATTTTCTCATTAAAACTTTAAAATACAGGTTGGGTGCTTGTGCCTGTAATGCTAGTATTTTGGGAAACTGAGGTGGAAGGATTGCTTGAGGCTAGGAGTTTGACACCAGCCTAAACAGGAAAGAGATCCTGTCTCTACAAAAAAAACAGAAAAATTAACTAGGCATGATGTCACATGCCTGTAGTCTCAGCTACTCAGGAGGCTGAGGCAGGAGGATAGCTGAAGCCCAGGAGTTTGAGGTTACAGTGTGCTATGATGATACTAATACCCTCTAGCCTAGGTGACAAAGAGAGACTCTGTCTCAAAAAAAAAAAACCCCAAAACTCTTTAGAATACACACCAACCAGGAAAGGCTAAGAGCAGGAAAGGAAAACAAATAAAGTAAATGAACTAATAAATAAGCTAATTAACCTATAAAAAAAGAAAAGAAAGAAATTCCAGGCTAGGCACCTGTAGCTCAAGTGGCTAAGGCACCAGCCACATACACCAGAGTTGGCAGGTTTGAATCCATCCTGGGCCTGCTAAACAGCAATGACAACTAAAATGGCTGGGTGTTATGGTGGACACCTGTAGTCCCAGCTACTTGGGAGGCTGAGGCAAGAGAATTGCTTAAGGAGTTGGAGGTTGCTGTGAGCTGTGATGTCACAGCACTCTACCCAGGGCAACAGCTTGAGGCTCTGTCTCAAAAAGAAAAAGAAAGAAAGAAATTCTAAATGATCCACTAACAGGGACCAAATTCATGCCCAAAATATAGAAATTAACTTCTTGTAAAATAGATGTTACCAGAAATTGGGATGGTTGAGTTGAGGGCTGGGGAGATAGAGGTCAAAATTATGGTTTGATAAGAGGAGAAATTTTAAGAAATTTATATTCACTTGTGGGAACTTCGGGCCCAGGACAATAGAAGGGTAGGGTAGTAAGAAATGGTTCTATTCTAGATCTGTCTCCTGACATTGCCAAAGTCCTCACATTAATGAAAATGCAAAATGATTCTCATTCTGAAAAACTTAAAATATATTTAATAATGTGTATATCCCAAAACCTATGTGTATATCCTAAAACCTTCTTACAATGTTTCTATATTAAATTGTCACACAGGTTCAATAAAAAGGAGATCTATAGGACAGCATGATGACTACAAGTTGATAATATATTTTTTAAAAGGGAATGTTTTATATTCTCACCTCAAAAATGATGACTACATAAGGTAATATAGACTGTCAATCAGCTAGATTTAACCATTACACAATGTATATATACTTCAGAATATCAAATTGAAAAAGATAAATACTTACATTTTCACTTTTCAACTTAAAAATAACAAAAGTTTTAAAGTAGAAATTAACATTTTTACTTTAAAACATAAGTAATAGCACTTCTGACAGGTTTGGAATGCAAGTTTGTGTCATGTTCTCTTTCTCATTTTTGGTATTCACATCGACCAGATGGAAGGAGGAAATGATACACAGATTTCAGAATTTCTTCTTCTGGGATTTTCAGAGAAACCAGACTTGCAGCCCGTCCTTTTTGGGCTGTTCCTGTCCATGCACCTGATCACCGTGTTTGGGAACCTGCTCATCATCCTGGCCACAGTCTCAGATTCCCACCTCCACACCCCCATGTACTTCTTCCTCTCCAACCTGTCCTTTTCTGATATCTGTTTGGTTTCTACCACTGTCCCAAAGATGCTGGTGAATATCCAGACACGGAGAAAAACCATAACCTATGCAGGTTGCATCATCCAGATGTACTTTTTTGTACTTTTTGCAGGGTTGGACAGCTTACTCCTGATGGTCATGGCCTATGACCGATTTGTGGCCGTCTGTCAGCCCCTTAACTACATGGTCATCATGAACCCCAGGCTCTGTGCACTGCTGGTTGTGGCATCCTGGATCATGAGTGCCCTGAATTCCCTGTCAGAAAGCTTAGTGGTGCTATGGATGTCTTTCTGTACAGACTTAGAAATACCCCACTTTTTCTGTGAAATTAATCAAGTGGTCCACCTGGCCTGTTCTGACAGCTTTTTTATTGACATAGTGATGTATTTTTCAGCTATGCTGCTGGGTGGTGGTTCCCTGGTCGGGATCCTTTACTCTTACTCTAAGATAGTTTCCTCCATACGTGCAATCTCCTCAGCTCAGGGGAAATATAAAGCATTCTCCACATGTGCATCTCACCTCTCGGTTGTCTCCTTGTTTTATTGTACAAGCCTAGGGGTGTACCTCAGTTCTGCTGCCACCCACAACTTACACTCCAGTGCAACAGCCTCGGTGATGTACACAGTGGTCACTCCCATGCTGAACCCCTTCATCTACAGTCTGAGGAATAAAGACATAAAGAGAGCCCTGAACCAATTCTTAAAGGGGAAGATGTAAAAAAGATCATTTTGTCAAGAAGTGCCTGTGATTTCAAGACCCCAAAATTTTGATTCATTAATCAGATTATGGAGGTAGAATTTTCTCCTTCTGTTTATTTCCTGATTTTTCAATTTCTTTAATCTTAACTGCTTGAGAGAATTTAATCTGTTCCTTTAGAAAGACTTTAGCTTTATGATATCCAACTGATTTTCCCATAGTTATTTTCACACTATAGTCAAAAACTTTTTGGAGATTGCTATTTATCTTACACTGTATTAATGCTACAGAATCAACCACATTTAGCAACTATAAAATCATTTATGTAATTTTATTGTATGTGAGTATCTAATACCACAGGTTTTCACTTTTGAGTTTGTCATTCCTTTCTCTATCACTACCTTAACTGCTCTTCTTATAATTTATATGTAGTCATGGCATTTTATTCCTCTTATTAGCACCCTGTCCTTGATTCAGCTCTGTATCCACAGCGCCTACTATACTCCCTAGCACAGAGTAAGAAGACAAAATTTACTTATCAAATATATATTCCAAGTGTAGTCTACACAGAAAGAAACACATATAAATCAATTGACTTCATATGGCCTTAGTTTCAGAAATGATGCTAAAAACAATGAGTAAAAGTTACACTCAGACATGGAATTATTATGGAAGGCTTGTTTTGCTTATGCATATTATTCATTTAAATGTGGAAGCTTGCTATCCACATGCAATAAGGTTTGTTCATCTGAGTAAATGTTTGGTGTCATAGTTTACATTGTATCATCTTTCTGTTTCCACTTAAAATTTTTCACTGCTACCCATAAACATGGCTTATTCCATTGTTCTAACAAATATATCCCCATTTAAAATTTTTTGTCATAAGCATTGAAGTGAAAGTAAGTGAAAAATATGTGTATTCACACTATCATCAATTGCTTTTTCACTCTTAGTGTCTAAATTCTCTTGAATTTTCATGATCAAATTATGACTCATGCAATAGCTTTAATTTCTGCCCATTATTGCCTCTGGGAAGAGAGAAGTGTCTCAGAGTCACAATTTGTTCATACAAAAACAGATATTTTCTTTCAAATTCTCCTCAACACCTTTAAGAAATCTAAAAGGTAGTTTCATTGCAATTCAGTCATCTGAAGTAAATAAAAATATCCAGGCAATTATGCTTTCAATTATCAGAAAAATAAACCAAAAAATAAAGGGCAAAAAGTCTTGGAAGTTTGCAAACTGGAGGTTAAGACATATAATTTCAAGGAGACCAAAATACTCAGTCCAAAAGGCTATCTAAAACTAGTTAGTTATTTTTTGACACCAAGAGCAATTTCAGAGAGAGGAAGATCAAGAGAAATAGTGTGATCTCACAATGCTTCTTGCAGGCAATGAACATCAGATGACTGTTCACATTCTGTCAGGCAAAACATGTCACATGTTAAGGCTCAATGTCCATCATTCTAGGGAAATACACTCTTCCTGATTTAGGTCTCATCAAGGTCCAGATCTAAGGGTGGAGAAGTACAAAATTCCTAAAGACAATGGATGATTTAATACTTGAACAAAAAGTAAAATTATGTAGCCATAGGAGAAAGATATGTTCAAATATTTTATAACATTTATTAAATGCATGCTATAAGCTTGCAAAAAGGACCATGAGTGTTCCATGAAGTATTGGAGGAGTTCCCAGAAGATTTGGAGGAAATACTTTGTGCATCATGAAACATCAGATTTATGGATATTCTGATGATAAAAGATAGTAGAAGAGCTTTAAAAAGTTGGAAAATTCTGAAACACCATGTTTCCCTCAGGTGACAGAGAGAATGTCCCTATATTGAACAAAGCATAGACTCTCAAGTACTCTCTTTCCTTGCGAGGACCTGGGAGAAGATCTTCACTTCAAGATCACAACTTGCTGCCTCTCAAAAGCTTTAAAACTCATTTCCCATCACACACACACACACACACACACACACACACACACCCCTTTCTGGTATCCAAGGAGTTTAATAAATGATGAACATGGACATAGTCACAATACCTGCTAGCCACTAAACATCTAATCCATGCCAGGTAATTTCCAGTGAGCTTTAAATTATTACCTAATCTTCACATAAACTCCATAAGGTAAGCAGAATTTCTAAAACTTTGACTTGCTGTCATGAGAGAAACACTCAAAGAGCAAAGTATACTTGTTTATGTAAAAGTTGAGTTACCTCATCCAAAATTTGACCACCTAAAGTCAGACATGAGCTGAGTGTGGTGGCTCATGCCTGTAATCCTAGCACTCTGGGAGGCCAAGGTGGGTGGATTGCTTGAACTCATGAGGTTGAGACCAACTTGAGCAAGAGCAAGATCCTGTCTCTAAATAAATAGCTGGAAAAAATAAAATAAATAAATAATAGTTGGACATTGTGGCTGGCACCTGTTCCCAGCTACTTGGGAGGTTGAGGCAAGAGGATTGCTTGAGTCCAAGATTTTGAGTTTGCTGTGAGCTATGAAGCCACAGCACTCTACCCAGGCTAACAAAGTGAGACTCTGTTTCAATAAATAAATAAATAAAGTCAGACATAAGGTACATGATAGGATTTGTGGTGGAGAAAGCCTCAAAATACTTACCCCTGACTCTTACACTGGACCACAGCCTTTACTGTCAAAGTTTGGTCCACAAAGCAGGTCAGGCAGCACCAACAGCAATAGAAAAGTAGTTATAAAAGCAGGGGGAATGGACTCATCTTAGGTTTTGAACAAGATATTCAAGTGGATCATATGTACAGTGGAGGTGGATATATTCTAGTCTAGAATAGTCTCTCAATCTCTGTAGTACAACAGTTTTTTGGACAACTTGTGTGGTGTGGGATGCTCTGTGCATTTTAGGATGTTGACCAGCATCCCTGACTTCAATTCACTAGGTACCATAGTACCTTCCCAGTTGTGATAACCAGAAAGCTGACTAGACATTTACAAGTGCCTCTGGAGACACAATCTTCCCAGTTGAGAACCACTAATGTAGACAAAGGGAAAAATTTTGAGCGATTTTTAACCAAAGCTCAGTTCATAACTATTAGCAGATTGTTTAACCCTTTTGCTTCCCAATCCTGCAAGTGCAGAGCTTCCTAATAGTATGACATCACAGAATGGAAATGTGTAAAAATAAGACATGGACATGGTCTTACATGAAGAAAACCTTAAAGACTTCGCAGAAAAACTGTTAGAACTGATAAACAAATTCCTTATATGAAATCAACATACAGAAGTCAGAAGTGTTTGTAACACTAACGACCACCTATCTGAAAATAAGAAAACAATTTCATTTAAAATATCATGGAGGGATCACGCTTATGGTTCATCTTATAAGGGTACATGTGACTCTTTCTAATGTAGAATATAAATGTCTTAACACAATAACTAAGAAAATGACATGACATGTTAGCCAGTTGGATGAAAATATTTCAAATTATATATAAAAATAGCACACTGTACCCCATGACTGAATTAATGTACACAACTATGATTTAATAAAAATAAATCATGGAGCTGGGATTACACATAAAAAAGGTACATAAACTGATAAAGGACAATAGGCAGCCTTTAAATAAACCCTAACATTTACCATCAATAATTTTCCACACTAGTATTAAGAAGATGCAATGGAAAAAAAGTGTCTTCAATAAATGATATTGGGAAAACTGAATAGGCAGAAAACAGGCAGAAGAATGAACTTAGACCATTCAAGTTCATTCACCATATACAAAAATCAAAATATACAAACATCAACTTACACCATATACAAAAATCAACTCAAAGTCAATAAAAGGATTAAATGTAAGAGCTGAAACTGGAAAACTACCCAAAGAAAGCGAGGATAAATCTTCATGACATTAGTCTCACCAGTGATTTCTTGGATAAGACCTAAAATACACAGGAAACAAAAGCAAAAACAGGCAAATGGGATTTCATCAAACTAAAAAGCTTTTGCACAACAGGGAATTATTTAACAGAGTAAAGACAATGCAAGAAAATGTTTGCAAGCCGTATATCTGATAAGGGGCTAATATCCAAAATATATAAGGAACCCAAACAACTCAATACAAAGAAAACAAATAACCCAATGAAAACATAGGCAAAGTATCTGATTGTATATTTTTCAAAAGAAGAGAATGAATGGCCAGAAGACATATGAAAAAATGCTCAACATCTATAATCATCTGGGATATACAAATTCAAAATACAATGAAACTTCACCTCAATGGTGATGCCTATTATCAATGGTAATAAGTGTTGGCAAGAAGGTAGAGCAAAAGGATCCATTATAAATTATTGCTGGGAATGTAAAACAGTACAGACACTTTGGAAAATAATATTGAGGTTTCTCAAAAAACTAAAATGTTACTAGAACTACCATATGATCCCACAATCCCACTTTCAGGAATATAGCCAAAGAAACTAAAAGTGATATGCCAAAAAGATTGATATCTTCTTGCAGATGCACCAAATGCATGGAACATGCATGCAGCATGTTCATTGCCGCATAATTTAAAATACCCTAAATATGGAAGCAACCTAAGTGTACAATAATGAATTAATAGATAATGAAGACATTGCATTATATATACAATGAAAAAATCATTCATCCTTAAGAAAGAAGGAAATGCTGTCATTCATAACAACATGGATGGAACTGGAGGACATTATGCTAATGGAAAAGAGAAAAATAAATATAGTCTTATACGTTCTCACTTATATGTGGAATCTAAAAATGTTGATTGCATAGACACAAAGCATAGAAAGGTGGTTACCAGAGGCTGGGGTCTCACTCTTGCTCAGATTGGTTTTGAAACTCCTGGCCTCAAGCAATCCTCCCAGAGCCACCTCACCTGGCCAAATGTTTAGCAATTTTGAAATATGTAATACTTTATGATCAACTGTGGTCACCATTCTATACAAAAGATGATTAAAACTTATTTCTCCAGTGTAAAAAAGAGGAAAATTCATAAACATTTGAAAATTAAATGACAGATGTCTAAATAATCCATAGTTCAAGGAGAAAGTTATCAACAGAAATTAGAAAATATTTAGAACTAAACAAAAATGAATATGAAATATATTTAAAATTGTGGCATCATGTTAGTGAAAAGACTGAGTAGGAGAACCTAACATTTATCCCCCCCAAAAGAATAAAAAATAAAATAGCAAAAAAAAATTTTTAATAGAAGCAAATTTAATCAAGAAAGTGAAAGACTGCTACACTGAAAATTATAAACCTTTGCTGAAAAGAAAACTAAATGGAAAAATATCCAATGATCATGGGTTGGAAGAAATAATATTGTTTAAATTTACATACCACCCAAAGGAAGCAACAGATTCAATACAATTCATATGAAAATGCCAATGAAGGCATACCACTATCTGATGGCAAAATCTGTTACAGAGATATAGTAATCAAAACAGCATGGCATGGAATCAAAATAGTGGGTCTATGGCACACTTCCTGTGTAAAAGACATAGCTACAAGTTAGGCTTTACCTTACAAATGTAAACAATGAAACCTAATTATATATACCCTTATGTTAATCAGGGGGGAAAAAAGCCAAGCATATCAATCAGAGGAACAGGATATGGAGCTCAGAAATACAATTGATATTGGATGATGGTGCAAAGAATACACAATGGGGAATGAACAGTCTATGCAATAAACAGTGTTAGGAAAAGTAAAATTGGCCTTCAACAGCTTGGTGATGGCAAAGAAAAGCCATGAGATTGGGGACCAAGAGATGAAGAAGGAATGGAATCATTTGAGAAGTAAAAGAAAACAAATCTTAATAACCATGCATTTATTAACAGGAAGTAACTGTGCTAAACTTATTATAAATATTAAGTCTGTTGACTCCTAGGAAGAGGTGGCATTTGAAATGAAAATTAAAAAGACGGAAGCAACCCAAATGCCCATCAATCCACTGAATGGATTAACAAATTGTGGTATATGTATATCACAGAATACTATTCAGAAGATACATTTACAGCTCCCTATACATGTTCATCAGATATAGTCCCCTCTTATTACTCCAGTATCTAAGCATCTGATTTCCCTGTGGGAGTCTAGTTTGGACAAAACCAAAATTTTTCTCACAGATTCTTTATTTCCAAGACACTAGGTTATAAGTCAGGTGAATCTAGATTTTCTTATTTCTTCAGGAACTCACTTGCTTTCCAGAGTTCTAACCTTCTAGCAATTTATCCTTCCTTTGAGTTAAAGTTTCCTCTCAAACCTAATAGTCACAAAGTACCTGTCATTAATTCCTCAGGATTTTCAAAGCACTGACATAGTTCCTGGTATCTCCAGAAAATTGCTATTCTCTTCTACAATAAGGGAAAAATGTTCTGATGTAAAATCATGGCCACTACACTCCTTGGCTTCAGGACACTTTTGGGAAAATGATTAGAAATTTTATACTTATGTCATAATCTAAGAGCTTTGTGTAATCTCTCAATATGTTTTTTTTTCATTATAAGAGCTATCCTTAGATCTTCTTATGCAACATGCCCTGAGCTTAGCACTTCATAGATATTTTCTGATGTAATTGTCACAAAAGTCCATTCTGTTGGGGTAGTACTACTATCAACTTCATTTTCCATTGCAGAAAATGGGTTCCAAAGGACTCAAGTTTCTTATCTTGTGTTACTTTTAGAAATTAGGAAACTGAGGCTCAGGGACATTAAATGACAGTTATATAATAAAACTTATTAAAACTTATTGAGCACTTTGTTGAATTATGTATGAATAAAACCGTGAAGTATATACTCAGTTTATGTATGGATGCTTTTTTTTTTTTTTTTTTTTTTAGACAGAGTCTCACTTTGCTGTCCCACATAGAGTGCGATGGCATCACAGCTCCCAGCAACCTCAGACTCTTGGGCTCAAGTGATTCTTTTGTCTCAGCTTCCTAAGTAGCTGGGACTATAGGCACCTGCCACAATGCCCAGCTATATTTTAGAGGTAAGGTCTTGCTCTGAGTCAGGCTGGTCTTGAACACGTGAGCTCAGGCAATGTACCCACCTTGGCCTCTCAGAGTGCTAGGATTATAGGCGTGAGCCACTACGCCCAGTATGCATGCTTTAATCCAGCATATTGTACACTTTAAATCTGTATAGTTTATCATATATATTTGTACCTGAGTAAATTAATTAAAAGAAAAAGTATGTGTATACAATGGTGCATTACTCAGTGTACGATCCAGGGCACAGTGATCAGAGTTATACCTAACATGGATGGGGAAGAAAGCAAAGTGTCATTCATAGATAGGAACAGTTCCATTATATTAAGGCAGTTCTTACTTGACAAGCTTAATTTTCTGTAAAGTAGGAATTAATCTCAACATAGAAATAGAGTAAACTGATCATGAGTTGAGTCAGGATAGAAGTGCACAGAAGTGCCACATGCAACACCATGAATAAGCCTTAGCAATGTGATTCAGATCCATAGCTGGATACAGTCTCCCGGGGAGGCCAGCAGAGCTCAGAGGAACTCCCCACTGCACAGTCTTATTGGACTGTAATGGCAGTATATTAAGCCATCTGACTTTAGGATGTCTTCAGACACACTAATAGTTAACTATACGATAATTGAAGTGAGCAGAACCGAGGGCAATTATAATAATCTGCTATTTTTATTTTTGGCATCTGTTCTGATATTTAAAGATGGCAACCATAGTTACTCTGTGATTCATTTTTATTTCCAATAACTGTATTCAAAAGTGACTATGCTGAGATTCCCTTCCAGGTAACAGGGAGTGGTTGGAGGAAAATACATGTTTGTGCAAGAAAAGTTGTGACCCTGAAACATGTGAATGGCCAGGAATTCAAAGTCTTTCGTGAGCTATACTTTAATCATGAAAACTAAAGAAATGTTTAAGGATATAGAAGAAATATAATGGGTGATATTAGTTTTGTTTATTCTCTGCTACTTTAGTGATGATGACAAAATTTAGAAAAGAGGATGATATTTCTGAGAAGTCAAGGACTGAAAATGAGAGGATATTCTGAGACATGAACAAAAGGAAGCAGAGCCCAGGTTCTGTGTGGGCAGCATGGCCTTTATTCAGTCAGATGCTAGTGGGCTGGGTTTGAAAAATAAGTCAACACGTGGGTTAAGGTGGAGGTTGGGGGTTGGGTAGGGATGGGCACACTAATTCCTTCTTGGGCAGGACAATTATATTGGGGGGGGGGTTTTCCTATATTTGGCCCTACCAATTTCACTGATAACAACACAAACAGCCACGTTTGTAGACAGAACTGGATATTTTCAAGCAGAAACAAGAAGTTAATCATAAAAAATTTAAATATACAAAACAAACCTGCACCCCAATGAACGAACACCACACACATGGACACCAATCCTTCATATAAGTGGATGTACAGCTTGAAAAAATATTTTTCATGATAATGCAACATATAATTTAAAACTTTGCTTCTCATATTTGAGGTCATCTGTCACTCTATAGCCACACTGGTTGAATCTGCTGGTACAAATTTGTCTTTTGTGTAGACTCCACTTGGAGACATGTACATGTAGTTGAGAACCAATTTTTGACAGGGACTGTTTGGAGCTCTATGGATAAGAGCTTAATAAGAGCATAAGAGCCTGATGAGAGAGTAAAGCTCAACAACTCATTATAAAATAAACTTGTATGTTAAAGTCTTCATTTCAGGAAGAGCAGTCAAAATAGTAATATCAAAAATGATGATAGAGGTGCAAGTAAAAACCTATGGTCTTGGATTTTCTTATACTATAAAATTACATAAGTGCCCTTAGTCGCTAAGTGCAACTTTTCCAAAGGAGCAGTAAAACACATGAATATTCCTTTCGTAAAATTTAAAGAAACACACTGTTACAGATGCCATGTGAGATGAAATTATGCTAAATAAATCCATGCTATCCTTTGATGTGCATAGATGTCAATAGGAATTTCCAGGTATTTCTGATCCAAGGTTGGGAATAACATTGTGAAAAATAGGAAAACAACAAAAGAAAAAAGTGTCTGATAACACAACGAGCCTAGCTGTGGGAAGTAGATAGGTTGACTTTTCAGTGGGATGCCTCACCTCAGTCCAGGAGTATCCAGGGGAAAGCTTGCAGAGGCACAATCCCTGAGGGCTCATCAAGCCCAGGGATGATGAGAAGAATTTGAACTTGCCTGGACCGATGGACTATCCCTGCCTGCAGAGTGTCAACAGGTGGGGCGGGACTGAAACAGAGCCAAATCCTTTGAACTCCTGATATGCAGTTACATTAGGAAGCCTGGCTTACTCTCCCCATGGGGACAGAACTGGTCTTCCCCTCCCCCTTTCTAATTATACCACCAGCTGTTTTTAGCAACCCCCTACCTTTTTATCCAGCCACTATCTCTCCATCCAATCTTCATGGGGACTTGGGATTCTTTTAAACCTATCTTCTGGCATTTTTGCATTTTGCACATAAGCTTTTGTTAGAAATCAATAAAAGTTTTCTGAAGAAGCCAGAGAATTGCTGCATTGTCTTGGTCTGCTGCTTGGCCTGAGGTAACATCAGCCTTTCTCCAAGTGGTCTCCGACTATGTGTTTTAAACTGACCTAGATTATGTTTCCTCAGCATCATTTCCAACTCAATTCTCAAATCAGGTCAGGGTCCACACATCATGACCCCCAGCACCTAGTGAAGTTAATTAAATCATATAGATAAGGTCATGTCATAAAATGGAGATTGCAGAAAAATAGAAGGACTAGGTTCCACTTCCACAATTTGACAAAAGAATCACAATTTCTGGCTCCAAGGCTTTGGGTCCTACAATCACCGGTGGTTCTTCAGGTGCAATACAACTGGTGCTTTTATAGCTTCCCTCCCAAAAAGTCTTTTCAGAGCCTGCTTTATGTCTTTATTCCTCAGACTGTAGATGAAGGGGTTCAGCATGGGAGTGACTACTGTGTACATCACAGAGGCTGATGCACTGGAGTGTAAGTTGTGGGTGGCAGCAGAACTGAGGTACACCCCTAGGCTGGTGCAATAAAACAATGAGACCACTGAAAGGTGAGACGCACAGGTAGAAAATGCTTTATACTTCCCCTGAGCTGAGGAGATTCCATGTATGGAAGAAACAATCTTAGAGTAAGAATAAAGGATCCCAGCAAGTGGACAACCAGCTAGCAACACAGCTGCAAAATAAATCACCATGTCATTGAGAAATGTATCAGAACAGGCAAGGTGGACCACCTGGTTAAGTTCACACAAAAAGTGGGGGATTTCCAAGTCTGTACAGAAGGACAGCCGTAACACCATTAAGCTTTGTAACAGAGAATGAAGAGCACTCATGATACTGGGTACCAGAACTAGCAGTCCACAGAGCCTGGGGTTCATGATGACTGTGTAGTGCAGAGGATGACAGATGGCCACATACCGGTCGTAGGCCATCACAGTCAGGAGGAAGTCATCTAATCCTGCAAAAAGCAATAAAAAGTACATCTGGGTGATGCAGCCTGCATAGGTAATGACTTTACTCTGCATCTGAATGTTCACCAACATCTTTGGAATGCTTGTGGAAATGAAACAGATGTCTACAAAGGACAGGTTAGAGAGGAGGAAGTACATAGGGGTGTGGAGGTAGGAGTCTGAGACTGTAGCCAAGATGATGAGCAGGTTTCCAAACACAGTGATCAAATACATGGACAGGAACAGCCCAAACATGACAGGCTGTAATTCTGGTTCCTCTGAAAATCCCAGAAGAAGAAATTCTGAAATTTGTGTATTATTTGTTGGTTCCATGTGGTTGATGTGGCTATCAGTGAAGAGAAAAATAACATGACTGGTCTTCATATAGATAGATAATACTCACATATATATATACATATTTTGTAGTCAAGAAATTCATTTATTTATTTTTTTGTGTATGGATCTGGTCCCCTTTAGAAGATTCTCATGTATCGCTGCTAGTCATTTTTTTATTTTTATGGATACATAATAGTTATACAAATTTGTGGGATATATGTGATATTTTAATCCAAGCATACAATGTTTAATGATCAAATTTGGATGATACCCATCACCTCCAACATGTCAATCCATCTTTTCCTCCAAGAGGTCACTATTTTACATTTTTAAGGACAAATTATTCTATGCATTTGAAGAATTTATATGTAGTGTGGACCATGTTCCAGACAGTGTCTAGGAAATAACTGCAGGGCACTGAAAAACAAAAGTCCTTACAATCTGATGATGGAAAAAGAATATAAGCATATAAATATATAGTCACTGCTTTAAAGAAAACAAAATAGATAAAAAACAAAGAGTGGGCAGAAGTGATGTTTTTATGACAGTCCAGGCGATAGACAAGATGATATTTTGACAGAGACTTCTAATAAGCGAGGATGAGACCCACAAGTTTATCTGGGGATATATGTGCCAGCCAGGAGCTTCAGACTGTGCAATGATTAAAAGGAAAATGCTTTTTCAGATGCTCAAGTCCAAAAAGAAAGCCAGTGGACAAGGTGAAAGAGAAAGGGAGGTGATAAGGGGTGGCATAGGATGCTAAAAAACAAGGAGGTCTTGCTGCTGCTTCAAAAAACCTAAAGACACAGGGAGTCTCTCTTTGTTTCATTTCAAAGGCCATCCTTGAACCAAGCTAAACTTCTGCATTTATTAGTTAGCATTCAGATATGTGTATTCTAAGAGTTACATTTTGGAATATATGCCATCAAGCACCCCTGCTCTGAGGACTGTTCATGCCCCCACAAAACACACACACTCAAACTCACATGCACAGCCTACAGTGGCCTCCTGTAGCATGTTCCTGCCATGTTCTTCTCACTTCCAGCCACACTCATTAAGAATAAAATAGATACAAGGCAAACTGTCAACATCAGATGACATTTCCCCTAAAAATTACACACAGACAAACTCCAGATGACAAGCCCCCCACAGATGTCCTATCAATGCTCCATTATCATATGACCATAAGAAACATTTTTTCTTTCCTTTGTTTTTTTTTTATATTAACTCATAGCTGTGTACATTAATGCAATTATGGGGTACAATGTGCTGGTTTTATATATAATTTGAAATACTTTCATGGAACTGGTTAACAAAGCCTTCACCGCATTTTTTTAGTTATTGTGTTGCTCAAAAACAGAGAGAAAGCTGACATGAGTGTGAAGGGAGGAAAATACTTATAGTCAGGTGATCCCTGAGAGACTGTGAGGAAGAGAAAGCTTCCTCAATTTGGGAGCCAACTCTGGTTTTATTCCCTTGATGTGGAAAACAAGTAATAAAGTGACAAAAAAGTCATATCTGAAAGAGAAAAGAGGAATGTTTATACAATGACAAGACACCTTCCAGATGAACAACCCAGTAGAAAAATAGGCAAAGGAAATAAATGCACAGTTCACAAAAAGGAAATACAAAGAAAAGCAAAAGTGGAAAATTGGAAAAGATGAAACAAGGACTTTAATAAATGATATTAACTGCAAATCTTACAGGAATCAGAAAACCTGTAAGGCTTTGAATCTTAGATATACCACCTATTGGGAGTTTTAAGTTGGAGACCAGACACTATTCTAAATGTGAGTATCTTCTCATGTGCAGTGGGGATAGCTGTATTCATCCCCCTAGGGTGGTCAACGTAATCAATATATCTAAAAAGCTTAGCATGGTTTCCTCCTGTTGGTAAACAGTTATCCCTGGTGATGAGATGAGATGAGCTGATTCTGCCCCTCCCACTTATCAAATGTCTTCATTCCTTTCCCACATCTCAGGCTCCAGTTTCATGTCTTTTTCAAAGTTACACTTTATTTTTAATTGATATATGGGGTACATAGTGAAGTCTCTATACATGATCAGATCAAGGTCATTGGTATATCCCTCATCTCAAACAATTTTTTGGTTGGGAATACCCAATATCCTCCTTCTAACTATTTGAAATTATACAATATAATACATTATTATTAACTATAGTTATCCTACAGTGTTGTAAAACCCCAGGACTTGTTTCTCTTATCTATCTGTAATTTTGTATCCATTAAGTATCCTCCCACTATGCTTCCCAATTTCTAGTGAATCTTCTATTATACTTGTTACTTCTATGAGATCAACTTTTTTTTAACATCCACATGTGAGTAAGAATATGTGGTGTTTAACTTTTTGTTCCTAGCTTACTTCACTTAGCAGTGTCCTTCATTTCAATCTATGCTGCTGCAAACGATAAGATTTCATTCTTTTTATGGCTAAACAGTATCCCATTGTGTATATAGACCACATTTTCTTTATTCATTCATATGCTGTTGAACCCTTAGGCTGATTTCCTATCTGGGCTACTGTGAATAGTGAGGCAATACACGTGGGGATTCAGATGTATCTTTGATATTATGATTCTTTTGGATAAATGCCCAGTAGTGAGATTGCTGGATCATAGGATAGTTCTATTTGTAGTTTTGGGGGAAACTTTCAAATGATTTTCCACAATGGCAGTATCAGTTTATATTCCTACCAACAGTATAAAACCTTCCATTTCTCCACATCTTCACCAGCATTTGTTCTTTTTTTTATCTTTTGAAAATAGCTATCCTAACTGGGTTGAGATGATACCTCATTGTTGTTTTTATTTGCATTTCCCTAATCATTAGTGATGCTGAAGATTTTTGTGGTATATCTGTTGGTCATCTATGTGTTTATGATTTAATTTAAAAAAAGAAAAAAATAAAGTTATAATTTCATCTAATATAAATGTAAATGGATTAAAACTTGCTCATAAAGAACATATAGAGAATCTTGAAATGAATGCAAAAGAATTCATTCCATATAGTGGCAGAAGATGACCACTATTTTAAAAAAATCTGATCACAAAAGTGAGAAAAACATTGGTAACACCATGTTTTAAAAATGGCGTGCGAAGCAAGATGGAAATACATATGAAAGGAATTTATTGCCACTAAGGATTTAGAAAGCTTTTTAAACTATTCTAAACTACCTAAAAAGTAATGAGGCAGGGAGGTATACAATATGACCAAATGGTAGACCTGACCACACAAAAGTTATATAGTTTCACACTTCCCCCCTCCAAAAAAATCCATAAATATGAGAAAGAAAGAAATGGCAATTTAGTTGGTGAAAAACTCCAATTCTTGTATTTGAAAGAATGTAATCAAAAACCGGACTTAAAACAGTGCAAACACACTTTACAAAAGCAAAGCTGGAGAGTCTGCACATAGACTATTCACAATAGAGAAAGGAAAGGGCTAACAAATGCCACTTGGATTTATAGCACTTTCCCCCAAACAGTTAGGAATTCCATAGTTGCAACACATGAAGAGCTTAATTCAAAAATTAAGGGGATTAAAAGTGATTTTTGTTACATGGATGCATTGCATGGCACTGCACTAAAGTCAGGGCTTTCATTGTACCTTCACCAGAATGGTGAACAGTGTACTCAGTATGTAGTTTATTATCCTTGCACACAGACTATTGGCAATAGAGAAAGGAAATGCCTAACAAATCCATAAACACATTCAGCCTCACAAGAAAGGAAATAATTGCAAAGTAAAGCTTGTTATTGTACCCCTTTTCAACTATTAAATAAACATTTTGTCATCTGAATGCCTAGCATGAGAACAGATACTGCAAAATGGATGTAGGATTCATGAGCTGCTCCTACAAAATAGTATTTATTTGCAAGCAATGCATTGGTCTGGATTTTTTTTTAATGAATACAGGAACAGACTCAAATACACACAAAAATGCACAGAGTTTTTTAAAAGTAAAAACTCTTACTTCATATCTCTCCACACTCAGTGTTTTTACTTCCCTGAACTGCAACACTTTGAATATGATCTAATTTCACCAACACCACATTATGACTTCCATTCCTTCTTCAGTCTCGCTAGTTGGGGATTTCTACACCCATCCTTAATTGTCAATAATGATTCCTGCATAGCTGAGTCTGACAGACACTTCACTTCCTAGTATGTTAAATAAATTAAATATGAATTAATTAGTTAGCCAAGGAAACAAATGCAGCCATCTCTTGGTTCTCACCTCAGTTGGATTGGCTCTCAGTTAACCTCAGGGAAACATTGTCAGCTTCCGTTCTCTCTTAACATTTCCTACAAAAACTGAGACTCACCTGGTTAGGGTTTCTGAGAAGAAGGTCTCTGTGTGGAAGTCTGAATTCTATCCTGGATGGTCAATGATAGAAACTGAAGCTCTACTCCCAGACAAGACAGCAAGAAGGAAAAAGCAGTAGGTCCTCTAGTCAGAGATAAAGGACTCCAGGCGAAGCAACTGTGTCTCATCCAGCCCAAGGTTGTATGCTCTGAAGGGCGACAACAGAGGAGATAGTTACAGCTCCCTATATTTGCTCATTAGGTACATTTCCATCTTGTTACTCCAACCTGGAAGCACCTGATTTCCCTGTGGACACTGATCTGGACAGAAAGAGAATTTTTCCTGCTCCAATTTTTGTCTGTTCCCAAGAGATTGGGTCCCTAAGTTAGGTGAATCTAGTTGTGATTTTTTGTTTGCTTTTTTTTTTCTTCTCTAGTAACTTACCTGTCTTCCAGATGTCCAACCTCTCCAAAGTCTGAGACCATCTTGACTAGGTTCTTAGTATCTTCAAAGCATTGATTGATGGTGGGAACACAGCCCCTGATAACTCCAGAAAATTACCTTTCCCCTCTTCAACAAAGAAAAATCAGTATTCTTTTGCTATGACACAATGGGTATTCCCTTACTTAGATGTATGACACCTTTGCCACAACAGCCAGGAATTCTATACTTATAACAAGTTAAGAGCTGTTATTTTGGTGCTTCATCATAATTTCTTAATTGCAAAAATTAAGATGGTATGAGCAATTTTTGTTACATGGGTGAATTGTGTTGTGCTAAAGTTAGGGCTTTCAGTGTACCCTTGACCAGAATAGTGAACACTGTGCCCCATGTGTAGCTTTTTATCCTTCACCTCTCTCTAAGCCTTCCTCTTCTTAGTTTCCAGTGTCCACTATACCTATTATGACCCTCTATATTCCCCATTTAGCTCCCTTACAAGTGAGAACATATTATAGTCTCAATTTGCTCCCAAGTTGTTGCCAAAGGCATTATTTCATTCCATTTACAGCTGAGTAGTACTCCATGATGTATAATATAGACATGCATTTTCTTTATCCACTCATGAGTCCTTTGATTGGTTCCATAGCTTTTCAATTGTGAATTGTGCTGCAACAAACACTTGAGCGCAAGTATCTTTTCTCCTTCTCCTTCTCATTTTTATCACCTGGGTACGGTACCATGGCATCACAGCTCACAGCAACCTCTAACTCTTGGACTTAAGTGATTCTATTGCCTCAGCCTCACAAGATGCTGGGACTGTAGGCACCTGCCACAACACCTGGCTATTTTTAGAGACAGGCCTCACTCTGACTCTGGCTCAGGCTGGTCTTGAAACTGTGAGCTCAGACAATCCACCTGCCTCCACCTCCCAAGTTCTAGGATTATAGGCATGAGCCACCATGCCCAGCCACAGGCGTCTCTTTGATAAAATTGTTTCTTTTCCTCTAGGTAGATACCCAGGAATGAGATTGCTAGATTGAACAGCACATCTACTTTTAGTTCTTTAAGGAATCTCCATACGGCTTTCCATCATGGTTCTACCAGTTTGAAGTCCCACCATCAGTGTGTAAGCATGCCATTTTCACTGCATCCACACCAGTATCTATTGTTTTTTACTTTTTAACAATGGCAATTCTGACAGAAGAAATAACATTGTGGTTCTAATTTGCATCTCCTGATAATTGGTAATGTTGAACGTTTTTTTCACTTTTTAAAAAAATTTTTTATTAAGTCATAACCACATAGATCATGTATACATTAATGCATTTATGGGGTACAATGTGCAAATTTTATACACAATTTGGAATGCTTACATCAAACTAGTTAATATAGCCTTCACCTCATTTACTTAATTATTGTGTTAAGACATTTATACTCTATACTTAACAGATTAGACATGTACCATTACAATGTGCACCATAGGTATAATTCCACCACTTATCCTCCCTTCATCAAACCTCCTCCCTGCTCTCCCCTCCCCTCTTCCCTCCTTCATCCTGGGCCATCTTTCATATAAAAATGTGAGTATTTGTAAATTGGTTTCATAATAGTTACACTACTAGACTTCAGACTATACTATAAATCTATAGTGATCAAAACAGCATGGTACAGGCAAAAAAATACAAAGGTAGATGTATGGAACAAAATAGAGAACCAAGAGATGAACCTAGACACTTATCATCATTTGATCTTTGATAAGCCTATGAAAAATATAAATTGGGGGAAAGATTCCTTATTTAACAAATGGTGCTGGGTGAACAGGCTGGCAACTTGTAGAAGACTGAAACTAGACCCACACCTTTCACCATTAACAAAAATTGACTCTCACTGGATAAAATATTTTTCATAGGTTGAATGTTTATTTCAGCACATTTTTCTATATTCTTTTAAGAAAAATCTATTCATGTCTTTTGCCC
>CAUYQV010062472.1:0-10101 GCA_963574575.1 Galagoides demidoff
TTTTTTTTGTCTGTTTTTGAGATGGAACCTCAAGCTATCCCCCTGGGTAGAGTGCCATGGCATCACAGCTCATAGCAACCTCCAACTCCTGGGCTCAAGCGAGTCTCCTGCCTCTGCTTCCCAAGTAGCTGGGACCACAGGCACCTGCCACAATGCCCGGCCATTTTTTGGTTGCAGCCATCATTGTTGTTTGGCGGGCCCGGGCTAGGGATTCGAACCCGCCACCTTAGGTATACGTAGCTAGCGCCTTAGCTGATTGAGCCACAGGCGCCGAGCCTTATTTTGCAAAATTAATGATTTTTTCTTCTGAATGCCCTCATTGTGTTAGCCATTTATTTAACAACTATCTTTGGAACACTTACTATGTGTCTGTCTCCACATTGTGTTCCTGTGTTTGTTGTGGCCTTATCCTGTCCCATTATAAATTTCCATCTGCCAACTCAACTAATTTCTCATTCATATTCATTCCAAGTCTCTGATGCCAGAAACGTCCCAAGGTAAGGGGCTAAATGGATACTTAGTGAGTGAATACATACTTTTACTTTATCCTCACCACAATAATATGAAATAAATATGACTATTCAATCCATTTGATCAGTGGCAAAACTGAGATTTGGAGAAGTTGAAAGACTTGCTGAAGGTGCCACCCTGGTAAGTGGCAAAGCTGGCACACTACTAGGCCTTCCTAACTCCACACCCCATCATTCTGCTTCTATGAGACCTTTCTTTTGTCCTTTCCCTTCCTGCTGTACCCAGAACTATGCTAAGTGTTGACAGAAGTCTAAAAGAAGAAACATTCTGGATCCTATAGAGTGGATAATCTTACTAGAGAAGGCATGATCTACACTCCTCAAGTAGAGCAGTTCATGACAAAATGTCCTGGGCTCTACACATGGGATAGTAGGCCTTTAAGGAAGGAATGACTTTCCTGCTGTGTAGAGTCAAAGTATTGTGGGACCAAACTTTGAAACATTATGGTCCTGGGATTGAAGAGAAGCAGCAGAAGGAAGGCCTTGCAAGTAAAAAGGCAACATAAATGAGTCGTGGTGGTCAGAACAAATGTGGCAGGGGTATGGGGCAGGAAGAGACCAGCTTGTCTGGTACTGATTTCCTGTGGCACCAATGAGGCTGAAACTTCAGATGTCTTCCCTCATGTATGCCCCTTCCAAGGCTCTGTCTTCAGTTTTTATTTGCAGTTTTATAGTTTTTTCCCAAATAGGGATTCTAAAGTACATAAGCATCAACCTCCACAAAACCTGGATTCATCCCCTGTCAAAGTTGAGAGTCAGGTTTAGCAATTTGTGAGGAGTCTACCTGACAAAGAGATGGCAGGCACACTTATCTGTATGTTTGTTTATACTTACCTGCTTCATGCCACTTATCACTAAAAGAAATTTCTCCCCTATAAGCACCAAGCGACAAGACTGATAATGTCCTCAATCACCCTTTACTAGAAAATACAGTGATTGATTTCATAGCATTGCCCTGTTCTTTTAATGAAAGCCAAAAGCTGAGAGAGAACCTGGAATATTCTCCATTAATATATTCTCTCTAATGACTTCTGAGAAGAGTTGATGGCACATGATTCTAAAAGCTTGTCAGAAACAATGCCCAATAAGTAGATATTGAATAAATAAAAGAACGAATAAATTGTGGATTTGGGATGGAATCCTGTTTCTATTTAAAAATGATTAAAATGATGTATTTTATAGATATAAGTATGCCACAGCAAGATTTTCTCTCTTAAAATGGACATCCCTCTTATCTATAAATTTTATGCTTTGTCACAGAAATAAATGTAAATCCTTGTAGGAGTCAGATGGATAAAGACCTTTTTCATCCAAAGCTTCAATAATTATGTTTGTGTGATTGAGCTTAAACTTGCATCTTTAGTCATTCACAGGCTCATCTTTCCAAAACCAGCCAGGTCTCCCTCCATCCTCCACCCTGTGCCAAGCATTGTAATAAGGGCTGTCAATGCAAGGAGGCCAAGAACAGCATCCCTGATCTCAGGCAACTTTCAGTCTAGTTGGGGATAGAGATGGAGAGCAAATATTAACACAAGCAAGCAATTCAATGATAACTATGATAAGCCTTGCTAGAAATACAGAGGAAGAGGGCAAACATTGAGAGAAGGACTTCAGTGGGGGGAAGTCAAAGAAAGCTCTCCAAGGGAAGTGAACTTTGCACTGAAACTTGGAGGGAAAGTGAGCGTGCGTCAGGTGAGAAGGAAGAGGAAACGCGTTCCAAGCAGATGGGATGCTATCCACAAAGCCTCTGGTTCAGGAAGGAGTTTGGCATATGGTGCAGCACATCTTCATTTGGTTTCCCCATAAGCCAATTCTGAGACAAAATGTCAAAAGAGGTGAAGAAGACGTGATAGTGGAATGGAAAAGTGAGAGGGGATGAGGAAGGCAGTCTTTAGTAAGGGAGCATGGCTGTGTGGCTACCACTATGGGCAACTGGAGCATAGTTCTGCTGATGACACTCTGGAAGCCAGTATAGAACAAACATCACAGAGTTATCTCACCTTAGGGATGGGAGGACTGGGACGTTTACCACCTGGAGTATGCATACCCTTATCCGTCATCAAGGGCCATTCCTAGGGTGGAACATTAATCCTCTAGCATTTCCAGCCTATTATGTAGGGAACAAAGCAGGTCCCAAAGATCAGAAAAATCTTGCAAGCAAAGAAATGTAGGTACTGGAGATCAGAAGTCAGTGATGTGCAGTCAGGTCCTAGGGCCTGGGGATGTGAATAAGACACTGACAGCATCTGTTGATGGGCCTTTCAAGACCCCATCACCCACTCTTTTAACTGTCAGACCCTGATCATTTTCAGATCATTTTCTACCGTATGGTTGTGTAAAAAATAGCCCTATCCCTAGCTCAAGAGTGAATCCTGAATAAGCTCAGCCAATCACACAAATCCCATCCCCCCACTTGCCAGAGATTGGTTTAAGGGTGGGCATATGGTCAATAAGATACGAGGATTTCTCAAAGGTTTCCTAGTTTATAAAAAGAAACACACATGAGGGCACACTTCCTCTCTGTCTGTGGTTTCTGGAACTACAGCAGCTGGCTGAGAATGAGAGAAACCCTGGGGGTTTGGGATGGGGTTGGGGCCAAAAGATGTGGCAGCCTGGGCCTGAATTACTATTACCAGAGCCTTATTATGGGAGAATAAAAATGCCCTATTGTTGAAGCCATTTGGGATAGGATTTTCCATTCCTTGAATGATAAAAATCATGACTGATACAGCACATATGAGGAAATAGAAAGAAGGCCTTGTTGGCTGTAGTGGGTGAACAAAGAGAAAGTAGGGGATTGCATTGTCTTAATTTTCTTAATCTCTCAAAATAAGGAATATGCAGATGTGAGCACTAAGGGTGAGATTACAAACAGTTCCTTCTAAATATGTTTTAGGTACTCTTGAAAGAGCTAATCATTTCATTTGACCCTCTTGACAATTCTGGTAGCATGGGTGTCATCATCCATGTTTTATAGTTGATAAAACTAAGAATCTCAAAGATTCAATGTCTCAACAGAGCCAAAATCAGAAGTCAGAGCTTTTGATCCTTAATCTAGAGCTTCCTTCTGCCAAGACCTAGGGAAGGGTAATTTGGGAAGGCCACCTGTTCTAAAAACTCTTGTGAGGTCATGGCTTATATGCAGCAAATGTAGCAAATGAATAGCAAGTTACATTTGTTTGGTGTAGCCCTAAGCCCTGTTTCATGTTTCCTAATCCTCACTGCTCCCCCTCTAAGTGACGAGTTGACCTCTTTGAATATCTAACATCCTATTATACTGGTAGCCATGTGATTGAGGGGATAGACCTTTCCCACACTTTTAGGATGGGCAATAATTGGCTTAAGTCAATCAGAATCTCCAGTCTTTGTGGCCACAGTTATTGGTTCAGGGAAGGGCATAAAACTTTTTTTTTAAACATGCTAAGTTTCATTCATTCATTTATTCATTTTCTCAACAGATATTTAGCAAGTGCTCTGGATATGCCAAGCACTGTGCTAGGTGCTAGTGACACAAAGATGAAAAAGACAGAGGCCACGTCCTAGAGAAGCTTGTGATTAGACACAGACCAATCAATAAATGATCAAAATGCATATTACTAGGCATCACAGTAGAAATGTGTTCAGGAGTGGTGGGGAAAAGACTTACCTCTGCCCGGAGGGAATCAGGGACAGCTCACAAGAAAGATAACACCAGACCTGCATCTCAAAGGACAAGCAGGAATTTTCCATCAGAGAAAAAGAATAAGGACTGTCTTGTCAAAATGACCAGCACACAGACACACACACACACACACACACACACACAGAGCAGCAGCAGCAGCAGCAGCAGAAGAGGAACAGCAGAGAAATCTTAAGTGACTCAAAATGACTGGTTGGTCAAATGTGGGTGGGAAGAAGAGGGCAGATGCTAGACAGAAACAGAAGAACTCAATCATGAGGGCTTTACGTGCTTTTCTCTAAACTTCAGAGAGTTTGGACTTGATTCACTGAGGCCTTGGGAACCAGGAGAGAAACAGGATTGAATGTGTGTATTTAGAAAGATCATTTTCACATTCCCATGAAGGGTGGATAGCAGGGAAAACAAAAAAATAGTGCAATAACAGGAAAGAAATGGGGATAAGTGGATGTGGAAGCTGAAAAGAAAGGCCCAGAAGAAAGTCTGTCCAAGAGCAAAATCAGCAAGCCATGAGATTAGGTGAGGGAAGTATTCTCTGCAGGTATCTGGCTTAAGTAACGGGAAGAGTGATTTGGTTGTCTTTGAGGGGACTCAGGCCTTTTGGGGTGAGGGATAGATGTGATGCTGGCCTGGTAAGATCAGATGTCAGCAAAAATTTAGAGGAGATTGCCAGTTGGCAGCTGACCACCGGGATCTGGAGTAGACAACAGAATGTATAGATTTGGGAGCTGACTATAGTTGATAATAGCTCATAACATAAAAGTGGATGGAATCTCTCAAAGAGACTGTTCTATTTCTATTTCTGAAGGAAATTCATTGAATATGCCATAGATGAACAAAGCATAAAAGACTTATAAAAAAAAAACTGTGAGTATGCAAGAAGATCTCTTTCTACTCTCTTTCAGATAAAAAGTGTGAATTTTATTTTGTCTTGAAATCAAAACATTTGTTGAGTGTCTTCTACACAGAGAGTAACATACCAGACAAATCCGTTTGTACCGAGAGCTCTGGGGAGGGGGGACAGACTCCTCCACCCTTCATAGTTTCGCAGGTTGTGACACTTTGGTGTGATGGGAGTTTTGCTCTTTTAAAACTCTAAATTCCTCTTCTCTGTAGTGATTAAGCCAGAAGAAAAACCATTGATATTTTCCTTCTCTATAACTCCAGTAGTAAAGAAGATTCCTTCTCCTTTATCCTGAGAGGAGTGGCTAGCCGCGGGAGAGGCTGAGGACTGGCTAGTCTCAGGAGAGGCTTAGAAACCCAGGCAATGGCAGGGTTGGGTCTGAGACACTGTTTTATAACACTCAAGTTTATATGTCATGGAGCCTGATGGTCTGGGGTCAAATCTCAGCTCAGCTGCTCTCAAGTCATTTGTCCAGAGGCAAATTCCTGCCACCATTTAAGCCTCAGTTTCCTCATTTGCAGGATGGAAATAATAGTGCTGACCTAAAGAAGCATCATGAGGATAGAGGGGGCTAATGCATTTCAGGTGCTCAGCGATGCCCCTGGCATGGTGGAGCTCTTAGAATGTGGAAGCTGTGACTAATGGGAGGAGACCCTGGGAAAGGGTGGGAAGAGTCCACACCCATAGGGACTGGCATTGTTTTCAGAGTGAAGGGGGGACACAAAGGGTGAAAACATTATAAGGGAGCACCACAGTCTGTGTAATTAGTAAAACTGAGTGTATATTGTCTCAAGGTTGTCGAGGATTTTGTTTAGTGAAAGGATTTGAAGTGGTGTGTGTGTGTGTGTGTGTGTGTGTGTGTGTGTGCGCGCACATGTGTATTTATTCTTCTCTTACTATTTTTAGGTATAAATAGTATTAAATCAGATCTCTGAAATAATTTGGGGAAGATTTTTCAATGCCTATATGGCCACGACTAAGGCCCCAAAGGAGAGATAAAGTGACTTCCCAAAAGCTATGCAGGAAGTTACACATTCAGAGCCTGTCTCCTGAAAGCTTCTAGGGTATTCAGCTGTCCATCTGAATTTGCCACATTCTCACTCTGCCTTGTGAAACAGCAGGACACTTGGCCTTTAGAAAAGGAAAATAGCAGCCCTCAGCATGCTAGAAACTGGCATAGGCCATGAAGTTGAGTACAAGCACAGTGAGTGACTTTGTACTGAGCAAAAATGCCAAATAAAGCAAATGAAGGCACAAGTCCTCGGAGGACTCAAGGCTGAATTACATGTTCTTGGCAGATGGATGAGGGGGCAAATCATGGGGACACAGGGTGCTCAGGAAGCTGTGTTCTCCTTCTGGGTGAGCTCGGAGACCTTTAGATTGCTGTTGCATGGCAGGAGGCGAGAAGCTAAGCCTCTTTTCTGCTGTACCCGACAGAGGGTATATAAGGAGAGATGTCATCGCTCACTACCTAGAACAGCAAGCTGACTTCATTTGCTCTTTCTCTGCTTATTAATTCACTCATTCATTCTTCTGTTTTCCCACTTCTTCATCCACCAAAGACAATAGACAATGTATCACAAGTAATACAAATAATAAATACAGAGGGTAACTTTCCCCAAGGCACTTTTATTTACCGGTCACTGGGCTAGACGGTTGCTACATCTCACTGCATTTAATCAGCACAATTTCCCTGGGAGGTAGGTGCTACGATTACGACCATTTTCCAGCTGAGGAAAATGAGACTGAGTAAAGCAAGGTAAGTTATCCAAGATCACGCAGCTAATAAGTGGTGCCACTGGGTCTTGAATGCAGATTTGTTTAGCTCCAAAGCCCTTTGACATTTCCATGTATTCTAATAGCTTGTCATGAAGTAGGATAAATAATAAAGTAGCATCTGTCAAAGCAAAGCCAAGTTGGAATTCACCTTGCTAATTTTTTGATGTTTTGTTTTGTTTCTTCTTAAGTTCATCTTACCCAGACCTGATACAGGCAAACTAAGAATCCTCTTGCAAATATCCTTGGTCATCTTTCTCCGATTTGCATACTAAATTATGTTTAAATATAATAGGGCTTCTTAGAAAGTGTCAGAGTAAGTGTCAATGTCCCCAAAGCAGAATTTTACAAGCCAGCTCCCAGCAGGTGCACCCTCTTCGACTTCCTTTCACACTCAAGCTTGTTGAACAACCCCCTTACCCAAATTCCATGGTTGCTTCTGCGTTTCTTCTCTATAGCTTAAAGGATAATTGCAACCGTGTGAAGTCCCTTCTGTCATTGCTGGGTGGCTGTAGTTTAGTGTATTTCTTTCCCCATAGTTCAAAGGACCTCCGTTAAAACCAAGAACTTCTGGATTTCTGTCATCAGAATAAGAAGATCAATGATGCCTTGGAAAGAGTCCTAGGCTATGCAGGATGCCTCTGGCCTTTATTCAGGAGAGATCTATAATGCATCATTTTCCCACAGAGCAGCAGTTCTCAAACTTGAGTGTACATCAGAATCACTTGGGGGCTCATTAAAATACAAATTGTTGGGCCTTATTCCCAGAGTTTCTGATTCAGAAGATCTAGGAAGATATTTAGTAATTTGCATTCTTAAGTTCCCAGATGATACTGATTCTGCTGGTCCAGAGATTGTCCTTTGATAACCCTACCCTGTGTCATGTTTGGGGGAATGCTAATGAGTCTTGGACACCATACCACTAGTTTTAATTATGAAAGCAGCTATATTTCAGGCAATTATCTGAAGAAATTAAAGAGGATAAAGAAAACATCTAGGGCGGTGCCTGTGGCTCAAAGGAGTAGGGTGTTGGCCCCATAGACCGGAGGTGGCAGGTTCAAACCCAACCCTGGCTGAAAAAAAAAGAAAGAAAAAATCTATAGAACAGAAAAAAGAATTGTTCATAAATTTACACTCCTACAAAGGACCATGTACACAGCCCAAAGATCTTGATTGCCAGAGTTTTTTTTTTCCCATTTATTAAATGTAGTTAAATGGACCTGTTATCCAGACTGTTGATCCTGATACAGGTGAATGGTAGGGTTCTTTCAGCCATAGTAACCCCTGAAAAGCTGAGCAGACCACAAGCTGCTGATAAAAGGGGATTTGGTCTAGGGTCAGGATGACTCTAATTGGTGGACACAGGTTGTATAAGGATGCAGACAGTGGTTTCCAAACTCAGTACCCACCGCAAAATTCCACAGGTTAGCTTTTTATTGTATAAAAATCTAATATCCTCAAGGCATAAAATTGGTGGCCCAAGAAAGTCAGATGCACACATGAGAACAGGCAACTCACTTTCCTTCTGCTTCTCACCTGAAAAGATTGCCCTAACTTTGCAGAATTACTGCAAGCAGAAGCCGCATGAGTGATGAATGACGTCATGAGTGATCACACCATCTCAGTTCCCATGGACTGGCTCAGAAATCCCGGGAAGTGGTACCGATCTTTACTGCTGACGAGCTGTTTTGCTCGTAGACAGGTGCAGTTTAAGCAGGGTGGTTGTGAGTGAACAAGTTCCAACTTTTACACAGAGAATAAAATTAATTCTTGCCCTTTCTGTGCCTTCCTATCAGGCAAGTAATAATAAATTCAGATCCTGGGGAAATTCCCACACTTTCTCTGGAGTCCTCCTTGTATACCTTTAAATCTTTAGTGTCCTGGACAGGAGTCATGAGTCCTGTGTATTAGATCTGCCACCAACTCTCTCTGAGGCCGTTGGTAGTTTGGGTTTCCCGCTCTGTGATGTAGTAACCTTATCTATAGAAGGGAGGTTTTGGATTATTCACCTCTAAGTTCTTTCCAGTTCTAATCATCTATCATTTTCATTCACCTCTTTTTTCCCTTTGTTTCTGAAATCCAGCATCCCTTCCTGAATTCTCAACCCTTTTCAGGGTGCTCTGTGACCCCCACCCCTTCTCACTTATCTATGTCTTAGCATGAGGTATTTCCCACATGTTAAGTCTTAGATATCATCCAGTCACCAGTGATATCATCCTACCTTAGTTCACCCCAGAAAAGCAACTCCCTGGCTCTATTTAATTTCAAAGATAGTTTTAAAGGGATACGTTTAGTGGCAATTAAAGTGGGCTTGTGTTTACACACCCTGTTCCATGTACAGTCAGAGTCATATGCTACCTCTCCTAGCTCCATATTGGTGCAGAAGAGGAAGGTAAGAGATTGGGAATTATATAAAGATGTGCAAGACTAACATACCAATGCTGAAAAACAGCTATAGGGGCTTGTCCTGGTCCTAACCCTTTAAGCCAGGCTAGTGCAGGGCACCCAGCCCACCCTACCAGTGTGCCCTAGACCTGCCCACCCATACAGGGAGGCATATATGCCACCTGGGTCTGAATGCAGCTGCCGGGACCTTCACCACAGCTCCTGCTCAGTTGTTTCCAGCCAGCTTTCATTCCAACCCCACTTCCACCCAGCTCCGAAGTGCTGGCTATAAATCTGAGCTGGATCCCTGTCTGCATGGTGTTTACACACACCCTTCTCATCCTTCAGCCCTGCCATTCCCCTGAAAATGTCATCTCACTGCACATTCTCAGTTATCAGCATCCTGGGAACCTTTGATAAGGCTTTGATTCAGCCCCATAAACTGAATTATCAATGTGACTAATGGCCAATTTGTGGACGTCCAATAACCAAAAAGCCAATTCACCAAATAATATATTAGTCCCCAAACTAACTCTCTGCCAAATACTTTTTAAATAAAAATAATATTTTTGAAGTGTTTATAAAGTTTTCTAAAATTATTTTAAAACTTACAAAGATTGCTGGATTTTTCTTTTGTTTAGGCTGCTTATAAGGTTTAGTTACTGCATATCATACACTTTTCAGAATATCAAGCATAGCCATTAGAAAGTTAAACTCTCCCAACAGGGGATTAAAAATATGGTTCTGTTAAAGTCCTCATTTCTTCATGGGCCACAGGCCTGGAAAGTTATATATATATCTAAAAAATATATATATATATAATATATATA
>CAUYQV010062474.1:0-27484 GCA_963574575.1 Galagoides demidoff
GTCCATCTAGGAGGATTATTTCATTGAAACTTAGTTTATTCTTTGGTATTTTAAATGTGTTCATTTTTAAAATAAAAAATTCAAAAAATAGACAAAGCTGTTTTCATAAAAATAAACAGATTTGTCTTGTAAAGTTTGGATTCACTTAAAAGGCCCCATTTAATATCCTTACAAGGCCACATGTGGCCATAAGGCTGTGGGTTCCCCAACCCTGGAGCAGATTCCCTCTCAGAAGGAATCACGCATGTCAACACCTTGGTTTTAGATTTCTAGTCTCCAGAACTATGGGGGAATATATTTCTGTTGTTTAAGATAAAAAATAAATTTTAAAAAAAGACACCTAATGTGTGGTATTTTGCTATGGCAGCCACAGGAAACTAATGCACTGGGTAAGTTACTAGTTTTCTTTGTTATTAAATTCCTCTACCTTTAAACTCAGGATAAGTAAAACTACCTTCTTGTAGTGGCATACTGTAATTATCAGCACCACTCAATGAATGCTGTGTCTATATGTGGCACTCACACACATGCACACACACAAACACATGGATATTTACTGTTAACATAATAATTGAAGTTGCCAAACATTTGATTTTAAGTAAAACATGGGTGGTCAGAATTGTAAACTTTTTGTATTATGACAATGATGAGAGCGTTTCTCAACTGTCATATAATGCTCAGAGTCAAAGAAATAGATTTTAGCAACCCCTTTGGTTTTGGGGGGAAGCTAAGATATTCTAAGAAGAACAAATAATCATGTGGCATATACTAAGAAAATGTGTGTTCCCTAATAAAGGGAGAACTATTGGAAAAGAACCAGCCTGGGCTACCAAACATGTCTACCATGGGAACTTCATCCTGATCAGGCTATCTGTGGAACTGGAGATATATATACACATGCTGCTAACCAAGTGTGGATTATCTAGTTAAAAAAAAAATATATATATATATGTTTTACATTTACATTTTAATTTCTGTGATATGATCTTTCATACCTCTCCAATTTAAAATATTTGTGATCCTCTTGAGTGTTATAATGCGGATGAGCATTAAATTTCTTTAACGTTGATATTGCACTATCACAAAGCAAGCAAATCATCTTATCTTTAGCAGAAACAAGATAACATTGCAATTCCCAATGCTCATTAAAAATGTATATATATATACATTTAGCAGCTTTGGCAATAGGAGCAAAGATGATAACAGTATACAAACGGCAATAATCATCAGCAAAGGTTGAAATGGAAACTAGAGGCACAATCCTACCTAAAACCAAAAGCAGTTAGGAAGAAAGGAAGAATGAGATGAACTTAGTGAACACTGCTGTAGATTCTGGGGAATATTCCTGAAGTTGACTCCTCCCCTCCCCGATCTCAATACATAAAGGCGACTTTGGAATATATGTGTGAATGGGACACATTTATACTCACTAACAGGTAAGGACTGGGTACTTTAATAAACAACGTATCCAATGGAATTTGGCAGTACTTTGAAATGTATGATTGAACAACTGTTTTCTTTCAGTCATTACGAAGTTAACACACTTTTGCTATTTAAGTCTTTAATATTTTTGTTTTGTGGGTAGCAACCAAAAATTCTTTAGATTTAAGTGTGATAAATAATGTGAATAAGAATCACACTTGGGTAGAAAGATTCTGAACCCATCGGTTGGAGAGAAATGATGTTGAATCTAAGATTTACCCCCTTGTCTCCATTTTAGCAGCTCAGGAACTCATCCTCTCCCCTGTTGTGTGACTTGTTTCTGAGCTTGGCACCTGTCTGGACTCTTGAGAGTTTAAGCCTCTTAGGACAGCCCTTAGCTGGTAACTGATTCATGCAGATATACAGAAACCCTACATCCTTGACTCAAATCTGGACACACTTAACTGTACACTTCATATTCTAGGGATCGTGGGCAGGATGAGGCTGAGGCTAGGACTGCTTGATCCACACCCAGACTCAGGTCATGGGCGTTTCCGTTTCCCCAGTCTACTTCTTTCACTTCCTGAACACTTTTCCACTTTTTCTTGAAAGTTTTTCTCCATTAAATCTCTCCCCCAGTATCTGGCCTAAGACATTTATATAGGCGGCATTAAAATAAATAAATAAAACTTACTCTGTGAACCGTAAACTGGCCCTGACTGCCCTTCTGTAATCTGTTCCCGCAGCGTCTGAGCCAGCAGAGTGTGTTCTAGCTTCCCATAAAATAGAGCCCTCCCTCCCTTCACCAGGAAAGATGCAAAAGTGGTTGAGGGGTTGGGTGGTAAATCAAAGAGACTTGGTTCAATTTCAGTTTTTCAATTAAGTAATGCTAAGATTTTGGACAAGTGATTTATTCCCATGGGCCTTTAGTTTCTCCAGCTGTTAAAAGGATGGATATAAGAAGAATATTTACTTTCAGCGTTTACATGGAAAGAGTTTCTTACAGAACTCAGCACACAATACACTTTCAAAAAAAGGTATTCATCATTGATATTTTAAGTTTAGGTTTGTAGATGAGAACCAGCTAAAGGCTTTATAATCACCTTACAGTTGTCACATAGACACATATGAATCTGAGAGAATCAAATTTTATGGGTTGAAACTTTTAAGTCATGTATTTTAAGTAGTAATTCATTCTACAGGATGCCTTTAATTGTAAGGTAGAAAACTTTCTCATTCGTTAGCACTTTTATCATTTGCAAAGTACCATCAGGTGCTACTTCTCCATTCTGTGATTTTTATTATACTCCAACTCTGTGAAGTCACCTTTGTAGGTATCTGTATTTTATAGATCAAAACATTGATCTGTACAAAGCCTAATTATTACACATCATTACAGAAAAATTTACATAAATTTTAAGGAAGTACTTTCTGAAATTTATAAAACTATTGCTATGTCGAGGAACTTCATTTGTGCCATGTTGGTGGCTATTTACAATTCAAAATGTTTCCGGATGAAACAGACTAAATTGCATTTTGCCAGTATTATCTTCCCTTGACTTTAAAACTACATGTACATGTTTATGTAGAAAAAACTGCATCCATAGTAATGGATATATAGGATACATTATAGTCATGATAAAAGCATTCATGCAAACAGCATTTGGTGGTAAAAGAAAAACTCATTATCCCTAAAGGCCTGGAATAATTTAACATGAATAATCTTTTATCAACTTTTTAGAGTTATTGCATAGGAACAGAGTGAAAAACATCTGATTTAGCAACATATCCTACAGAAAAAAAATTCTGAGTACTTTAATAAATCCTATAATTAACACTACCGCATATATTAAAATGGCAATGAAATCTTAGGTAGCATTCAACAAAGTATAGTATTGTAACTAGGAAAAGATTTTCAAAACTCTAGACATAGCAATATATGTATTTTTTTTTTTACTGTTGATGTTTTGTTATATTAGTAAGATTATACTTATTTACAAATAGCAGAAAACTGGATTATCTAGAAAAGGTGCTTCAAATGAGCCTTGATTTAGTAGATTGCTGATGTCTCCACGGACCCACCTTGCTTTCTCCTTTCCTTCTGTCTTCTCCTGAGTAAGTTCTATCCAGTGGACCCTAACATGTTTCTATACTCACGAAGGACCTTTGCACGAGAAGAAGCCCAGCATACTAGAGACAGCATCTTGGTAAACTCAGGAGGTAAACTCCCGATATTAAAAACTTAGTTCTACAACTTGTAACAGTGTGACCACAGGGCAAACTAATTATCTCTTTGTGCCTTACTTTCCTTATACACAATATGAGAATAATAATAGAGCTCAAATCATAAGTTTGGAAGGAGAACTAAATGTGTTAATAAGGCTGGGCGTGGTGGCTTATGTCTGTAATCCGAGCCCTCTGGGAGGCTGAGGCAGGTGGATTGCCTGAGTTCACAAGTTTGAGACCAGCCTGAGCCAGAGTGAGACTCTCACCTCTAAAAATAGACAGGAGTTGTGGTGGGTGCCTGTAGTCCCAGCTACTTGGGAGGCTGAGGCAATGGAATCACTTAAACCCCAGAGTTTGAGGTTGCTGTGAGCTGTGACACCACAGCACTCTACCAAGGGCGACATAATAGGACCGTATCTCAAACTTAAATAAATAAATAAATGTGTTCATATTTATAAAGCACTTGCAACAAATTCTAGTACATAGAAAATATTTGAATTATTATTTAAATAATAAATAACTATAAATATTTTAAATATTTATAAATAAATACAAATAACTTTTTCTGAGAGTCTAATCCAGTATCTGACATGTAGTGGGTACTAGATAAAGGCATGACAGCTGAGTGAAGAAGAGGTGCTTCTAGTGAAACCGAGTGCAACCAGGTCTTGCCCATGATCATAAAAAGAGTGGAAATTATGAAAAAGGTTCAAATGAGGATGTTCAAACCACGGGTAAGAAAGAGTTCTGTTTCTCAGAACAAGGTCAGAACTAGTGCAACTGGATAATTCTGGTAATTGTGTTTATCTAATACTATGAAATAAGTTTACGTTAAGCATCAAGCCCTGTCACTGGAATCTTTTAAGCAGACCCATATCAGAAAGATCACTAAACTGTGAAGTAATTTAGAAAAAAAAATTACGATAAAAGTGCATTTAACACTTATTTATGTGTTTGGACTGAAATAGAATAGTTCTGCAAAACTCTGCTTCTTCCCTAATTCTGCTTGGGCTTTTGAATGGCATGCAGATTTTGAAGGCTTATGTTTGCTGCATAAAAGTTAATAAACATTATCAGTAGTTCAAAGTAAATATCAATGCAGCATAATCACAGATAAGAAAGAACAAGCATGTTTTAAGACCAGGGAGCAGAAAGTCTTGGCAAACTAATTTATTTTCATAAAAAGTAAAATAAAAGTATAGTAAAGAAGTTTTGGTAATGTAATGATTGTGGCATATGTCAAGAGGTTACATTGCCAAGGTGCCACTTGTAGTTGAAATTTACATCACTCATCTTTCCTCCTACACAGGAAAGAACTCGTGTACCCTCGAAGGAAAATTAGTGATTGAGTCTATGTAGGTCAGCCCGGAATAGAAAGAGGAAATACTACCTCACAATTAATGCAGACTCCTTAACGAAATTCAGCAATGTTAGGAAGTTCGCATTCTCCTTTGGTACCCAGTTCTATTCTCTGCATTCTCATTATTCTCAGATGCACACACTGCTAACACTTGCTTAGTCTTGTCATATACATGCGAAATTCAGATGCAGAGAAAAACTACGCCATTAAAACAGTGTAAGCAGAGCTCACAAGGTTTTCCTCCATGACTATTTCTCACTGTTTAGAAAATCTGTCTATAGTCTTAGTCTCAACTTGACTTCCCCCAAAAATATTTTTGCAAATCTGCTATACACAGGTCAATCCACCATTTCATGAGTCAAGTTGAGAAAAAACAGTGAGAGCTCAGAAAAATGGCTTTGAATTCCACTTCCCAGTGAAAGCACTGAAATGAAGATTTTCGTCTGTTAGCTTGCGCTGACTTGCTTCACTTCTGTGCCTTTTCTTTTGGAGGATTGCTAATCATGTGTAAATTATCGCATAAAATTGCTTCTATTTAAACCTTGATTTTCTTTTCTATAAGTATGCAGGTATTTAAGCACATTGGAAACCAACTTGAAATGATGCTGATCTGTTCAACAAAAAAATGCTTAATGAGTGGAGCAACACAACACGACGCCCTACCAATCATGGCTTGATATCCCTATTGGATAAATTTAATTTTCTTTTAAGTATTTTGGCTTCTTTTATCCAGAAAATTATAAAAGAAAATTAATTACAGCAGAAAGATGTTTTAAAGAGCTAAGGTATTTTCCTACCAAAATCCTATTTTGCAAGTGAAATACAGATATTTGCTTAACTATGTACAAAGATGGCTATTTGTCTTCAAAAGCTTTATTTACGATGGAATATAGGCTTTAACACCATAGAAAAACTACCTAAAACTTATATACATATCTATACACACACATACATATTGATAAGCCCAAAATAATAATAATAATATGTCCAAAATTTATTAACTATTACATATCAGATGACCGAGATGCGCATACTTTGACCAAAGCATCATGATTGCTATGAGATTTATTTCTAAACCTTAAATACAAGACACACTTCTTTCTAACAATTTCCTTGTAAGTAAGTTGTTCAAAAATAAAACCATAAATTTCTCAGAAATTATGTTAAAAATAGTCCTATCATCCAAAAAATTGCCAGCTTTATCTTCAGTCAACACATCATCGAAAAGCACCTGAAGATCAATTATATCCCCATGCAGTGATCATGCACAAAACAAAATTAAAATATAATAGCTCCAAGGAAAATGAGAGACTTTGACGTGAATTTGATCAAGTCTATAGAGGGACTGTATGCTGAAAATTACAAAGAGCTGATGAAAAAGTCAAAGAGTAAATAGACGACTATAGTCATGTGTTGGAAGACTCAGATAAATAAAATGTCAAGTCTCCCAAGTTGATCTATAGTCTTAACATAATCCCTACCAAAGCTGCAGCATGAATATTCTGAAATATATATATAGAAATAAAATGAAACTAGAAGAGCTAAACAGTTCAAAAAAAAATTTTAACTGGCACATATAATATGATTATATCTGTAAAAACTTTTATATATACAGGGTGGACCTAAAGTTCATGTGCACACTATTTCAAATTGCACGTGAGCTTTATGGCCACTCTGTACACACACATACACACACATAGGTATATATAGAAAGAGAGACAGAGATTGAGAGGTCTAAAATCTACCACATTAATCGTACTTACCTTTGATATATTTAAAGGCCATGTTTGCTTTACTCATTTAAGATGCATTTGTTGATTTTGTACATCAGGTGGAACTGTTACCACACAACTAGGTCCCTTGCAGGCTATCCAGACAAAGGCCAACACACTGAGACAGCAGAAGAGGCTGAGGAAAAAGACTTAAATATCACAAGGGTCCAGGTGAGGAGATGGGAATCATTTCTCAAATCCTTCTCCTCAAAAATTTTGGACTAATTTTTGTTTTGTTTTGTTTTTTGAGACACACTCTAAGCCCTGGGTAGAGTGCTGTGACATCATAGCTCACAGCAACCTCAGGCTCTAGAACTCAAGCAATCCTATTGCCTCAGTCTTTCTATTTTTAGTAGAGACAAGGTCTCACTTTTGTCAAGTTGGTCTCAATCTTGTGAGCTCAAGCAATCCACCCGCCTTGGCCTATCAGAGTACTAGGATTACAGGCATGAGCCACCATGCCGAACTATTTTTTTTTTTTTCCCTGAGCTAAAATTTTTTAGAGGAGTTTTGCTCAACAAAAGGGTAAGGAATTTAATATTCTGACTGGCCAAAAATGAACTAACAGTGTTAGGAAGAGAAATTGTCTTCTTGGCTGGGCTAGTTCCTGGGTGTGGGATCATAAGCCTTGTCAAATCAATTCCTACACACAGTCCATTTGATGTCAGTTGTGTCCCCAAAATACAGAGTCTAAAAGACATCCCATAGACCAATCTTAGGTTTTACAGTACTGATTGACAGTAGTAATGCCATGCACTGAAACAGTTAAAGAAGTCACAAATTTTGCACCTGCCCCAAATTTGCGACATATAAGCAGTGAGCACTTACAGTAGTCGGGAAGTTAGAGCACAGTGACTGGTTAACATTGAGCCATATCTACACTTCTACAGAAATCAGACTTTTATCACTTCTTGCCTTACAGCCTTACATTATTTTACCATAAAATAATACAAGTTATAACTGCCTTTTGTATAGGCAGTTTTAGAATCAGACTCTAACTCTGGATAGATAGTTTTAGAGTCAAATTATATCATGGGACAGCCAGACAGTGTAAAAGAATTAGTGTAGGAAAATAATTCACACACTTGGTGTCAGAAGCAAAGTGCTGTAGAAGTCTTGAGTGTTGTAAGAGTATAGAAGAGAGGAGAAAGCCGTTTATTTCTCCGGTATCTAGTCACTACTTATAAATAAATTGTCGTGATGCATCACTTTACATTGGGAATCCTTTGTTCGGGGACATGAATGTGTCATGAAGCTCTTCCATTGTTGTGCAAACATTCACATATTTACACAAACCAAGAGGGTAGAGCCTTCTGCACACATAGGATCTTGGTTTGTGTAAATAAGTAAAATATGTAAAACACTTTACTCCTGTGTTGCAAACCTATATAGCATGTTTCTGTCCTGAATATTGTAGGCAATTACAACACAATGGGAAGAATTTGTATGTCTAAATGTATTTAAATACAGAAAAGGAACAGTAAAAAGTAAAATACCATATAAAGGTAAAAAATGGTACATTCACGTAGGGCACTTCCTGCAAATGGAGTTTGCGGGGTCTGAAGTTGCTCTAAGTGAGTGAGTGCGTTTCTACCCAAGGAGGTCCTTTGTCTGATGCCCAGGAGGAGAAAACTATACTGAGACAGCAGGAGTTGTAGCAGGTCTAATATTGTGATGTGCCAAGTGAGGAGCATTTGGGGGCTAAGTTTTTTAAAGGTAGTTTGGTAAACAAAGGGCTAGGGAATTGGGTCCGCTGATTGGCTGGGAATAAACTCATAGGGTTGGGAAGCAGAAATTCCCTTCTTGGCTGAAAAAGTTACTGGGGAGAGGGTCGCAGGACCTATTACATCACTTCCCACAGATGGTCCCTGGTCTGGCAGACATCGCTTGGTCCCTCCAAAGGCAGATTCTGGAATACATCTCAAAGACCAGTCCTGGGTTTTACAATAGCAAGATCAGCCATAGAAACATTTAGGGAAGTTATAAATCTTGCATCTGTCAGGGTTTCATTGATGCTCAAGAAGCAAGCAGTAACAGCAGTAAGCAATTAGAGGGAGGCTGGTAAGGAAATAATAGTGAGTTAACTTTTAGGCATGTCTATACTTTCATAGAAACCATACTTCTACCACAGTTCCTGCCTTATGGCCTTATGTTATTTCAACATAGGCAGTTTGAAGCAGAGAGTAAAAGCGAAGGCTTAAGCTATTATTGTATACTACTGTAGAATTTATAAACACTATGTACTTAGGCTACATTAAATTTATTTAAAAAATTATTTTTTTATTACCAATTAAACTTAGCTTTGTTTTTCCTTTAACAACTTTAAAAAAAAAAAACTTTTTGACATGTTTGCAATAACACTTAGCTTAGAACAAAAATACCTTGTGCAGTTGTACAAAAATATTGTATTTCTTCATATCCTTATTCTATGTTTTCTTCTGCTTTTCTATTTTTTACTTTTCTTTTAAATTTTTTGGTTAAAAAGATGATAGAAATGTTTTTGTTTAAGACACAAACCTTAGCTGAGGCCCACACAGGGTCGGTATCACCAATGTCACTGTCCTCCACTGCCATACATCACTCCCCTGGAAAATCTGCCAGGATAATAGCATGCGTGGGGCACATAGAGCTGCCACCTCCTCTGGGGCAATGCCTTCTTCTGGAATGCCTGCTGAGGGACCTGGATGAGGCTGTTTTACAGTTAACATTTATTTTTTAATAAGTAGAGACAGTACACTTTCAAATAATATTAAAAATTATAGTCCAGTAAATACTAAAAACAGTAACAAGTGCATATTATTGTGATTAAGTATTATGAACTATATATAATTATATCTGCTATACTTTGACACAACTGGCAGTGTGATGGGTTTGTTTCAGCATACCACAGATGCATGAGTCATGCATTACCCTAGGACTTTATGACAGCCGTGATGTCGCTAGGTGACAGGAATCTTCAGCTGATCATAATTGTATGAGACCATCCTCATGTATGACGTCCGTCATTGACTGAAATGTCATTATGTGATACATGACTATAATTGGTATGATTTCCCCATTATCACTAAATGCCTTTGAGTTACTAGCAAAAATAACAGTATTGATTATTCACAAATTTGTTCACTTTAATTTTATGAAAACATCTAATCTTGATATATAAAGACCCCTTCACAAAATAACACATAAACACACATGAATATATGTATTTGTCTAGCTCACTGCTGAATATCACTGAGGTTCTCCCTGTCAATGGTCACCAGACAGCCGAGGAAGTACCTCAAAGGTGACTGCAGTAATATTCAGCAACGCGGTGTGTAGCACTTTTTCTGGGATGAGTTTGCAAACATAATAGTCAGACCTTGGATAACTACAGCTCTTATGACCACTCCAGAAAAAGAGCTCCAGAATTGCTCTGGATGGTGAACTATTCACTGGCCTCAGTGCATAGCTCCCCAGCGAGTGGACCTCCCCAGGGGAACATGGTGATATTTAGCGATGACAGAAGTAGCCCTTTCTCTAGGACAAGCTCATGAATCCAATGGTCTGTCCTCATACTTACAGTGTTTGAAAAGAAAAACCAGGTAAAAACTTATCTAATCTACAAATGTTAAAAAGAAGATAACTAACAGATATCTGTTCTCTAACATCATGTATGTATCACTTAAAAATGTCCGCTTTAACATATGCATTATTAAATTCTGAGATGGGTAAAAACACCCACATAGGGAAAGTGGTGAGTAAAATTGGAAAATCTTTGTCCTCCTAGAATTTACATCATGGTGTAGAGAGATAAAAAATATAATACATATAGACTTATAAGAAAGACTAAAAAGAAGAAGTGGTGTAAGGAGAAGGGAACTTCTGAAACAGGATGGTGGACATAGCCTGGTTGCAGCATTGTATGACGTAGCACAGAGCCCATGAGGGAGTGAGGTGCAGACAAAAGAAAACTGCAGCCAAGGCCCTATGGTGGTGGGATGTGAGCAGCAGGACCTCCCTGAGGCTGGGATCAGAGAGTATGGCTGTGTGTGTTATGTGGATTTCAAGACATAATGAAGAACTTTTATTCTCAGTGCAATAAGGAGTCACTGAAAAGATTTTTAGTAAAGAAAAAACAAGACGTTCTGCTTTTAAAGGTTGGGTTTAAACATTAGTTTGGAAATAGCTCACAACAGTGGCAAGAATAGAATCGTGGAGACCAGTTAGGATGATGGAAGCGTTATTGTATCTGTTAGCTTGACTGGCTGGCCACACAGTGGCCAGAGATGTGGTTAAACATTAGCATGCATATGTCTTAGAGGGTGTGTTTAGACAAGATTAACATTTGGACTGAGCAAAGCAGGTTGCCAGCCCTGACGTGGTTAGACCTCGTTCAATTACTTGAAGGCCTAAAAAGAACAAAAGGTTGACACTCCTGTTCAAGAGGGAACTTCTCCCACCTGCCCTTAAGTGGGCATGTTAGTGGGATCCCTGCCTTCAGACTCAACCTGAAACCTCAGCTCTTCTGTGTCTTGAACATCCTGGATTTGGATGGGAACTGCACCATTAACTCTCCTGGATCTCCAGCTCCCTGACTGCAGATCTTAGAATTTCTCAGCTTCCATAATCTTGTTAGCATGATTAAGTGAGGGATCGGCTCCAGATACCACCATGGATATCCAAACCCACATATGCTCATTCCCTTACATAGAATGGTACAGTGTTTGCATATAACCTATGGACATGTTCCCAAATATTTTAAATCATCTCTAGATCACTTATAATACCTGATTCAATATAAATGGCATATAGATAGTTATTATACTGTATTGTTTTTATTTGCACATTTTATCGTTGCCCTGTTATTTTTTTCCAAATATTTTTAATTTGGAATTGGTTGAGTTCAAAAATGCAGAATCTATGAATATGAAAGAGTGACTCTATATATATTGGGTCTGATTCTCTGGAAAACATCTAAGAATTAGATGATACTGGCCCTAGAGCAGCGGTTTTCAACCTGTAGGTCGCAACCCATAAGAACTGTATTAAAGGGTTGTGGCATTAAGAAGGCTGACAACCACTGCAGAGTGATAGCCACAGAGGTAATATGTACAAGAAATGATGAGAACTCATGTATATATGTGTCTGTATATACATATGTTTACGTAAGGGAGAGCTAACAGGAGATGAATTTCATATGCAATTATGAAAAAAACATGCACATGACCACATAGATAGACACCATGATTAAAGCCTGACGGGGACTAAATACAGTGGGCACATAAAGGGAATGTCATCAATAAACATATGTATCCATAGACACATATCTAAATGGATTCTCATCATTTCCTGTACACACTATCTCTGTGGCTATCACTCTAGGGCCAATATCATCCAATCAGGAAACAGGAGTCTACTGGTCATTTAACAGAAAAGACTTTAATGAAGAAGTATGGGCTGGTTTAAGGAACTGATAAGGGCTATCGAGGTATCCAGAAACTAATAGCAAGAAACCTACCAGCTCTGAATCTGACGGGGTGAGAAGAGGAAATCCTGTCACCGACACAGCAACAGTGGGGTGTGGAAGCCACAGGAAGGGCCTCGTTGCTCTCTCCTTGTTCTTACAGGAGCTGCCATCGTAGAGGCAGGTGACCAACAGCCAAGGACAGCTGCAAGAGAGGTCAAAGGCAGAAATGGCACAACTCTTTTCTCCTCTGCCTTTTAATTTTCTGCCTGTGGTCCCTGGTGGCCTAACCCAACAGGAGGCCAATCAGCCAGGGAGCCTGGTGAGCTGTGCAGAGAAGAGGGAGAGTGGGTCTGGGGGGGAGGGAAGAGAATGGGCTGGGAATGGGCTGCAGTCGGTTTTAACTTGGGAAAAAAGTCATCAAATAACGAGTCCCAGGGGAAATGATATGGGTAAATAATTTCTAAATGTCATCAGTTTATTTACAATATAGTAAGAAGGAAATCAAAGAAAAGAATGGAAAATAGCCATGGTTAACCCACCCCACCCCATTCAAAGCTCAAGGTCATCCCCACTGACATGATGATTTATTTCATCAAGCTTGGGCCCAGCATGTGGCGGATTTAACACATATTTTTCCTTTTAAATTTTTTTTTTTTTTTTTGCAGTTTTTGGCCGGGGCCAGGTTTGAACTCACCACCTCTGGTATACGGGGCCGGCTCCCTACCCCTTTGAGCCACAGGCACCAACTGTAAAATTACATTATTTTTTAAAATAGTGCTCATGAATACATTCCCAATACAAAAGATTCAAACATAAAAAAGCTAATGCCCCAACTGAAACTGTCCATTCAAATCCCCCAGAAACAACTACTTTTGTAGCGTGAAATCATATACTTTCAGCCCTCATCCTTAGCATATATTCACAGTTGAAAGAAAATATACCTACACCTGTGTATTATATTCAGATAGTATAAATATAACTCTTAATTTACATATTTGTGTATCACATTGAATAGTTTAAGCTCTGACTTCTTTTTTAAAGCTCAAATCTAAAAGTTCAACATTCATCAGAAGTGTTTTCCATTAGGTACTTGATACTAATTTGAAACTGGTAGATGAACAACTACAGGCCCACACAATCAAATCGAGAAGGCGGTGCGGGGTGAAGGGGAGAAAGAAATCTGGTAAGCTCTCACCTCTCAGTTACCATGTAGTGGGACAGGGCACATCTCCTGTGTGCAGGACACAACTACATTTAGGACTTTAACTTACGGACACAAACAGTGTAGCTTAATGGTATGTATCCTTATGATAATCCAAAATCCTTTTCTTTTCCACTCAAGATAACACTGAGTAGCAGGTATGATGCAGGAAACCAGCCCTCTGCTAGTGAGGTCTCTAGATTTCAATCGTTGTAGATGTCCAAGCTGCAGAGACTTGAGAGATTTCTCCGAGATTCTTTCCCATAAAAAGAGATGACAACGAAGGACTTTTTCCAAAGAAATCTCTAATTGCATCTAGCACAGAGAAATAAATACTTAAAAAAAAAAAAACCCCAAACAAAAAGCACACCAGGCTTTCACTCCATCCTTTTCCTTTATTTTCTTATTAACTTCCAAGCTCAAGAGGAGGAGGTGGATTAGGTAGCGTTCTCCAAATGCACTGATAGAAGAGAACATTGCCCCGGGGAAACACGCAGCAAAGCTCTCTTCATATTTACCAGATTTGATCACAAGTTTGACCACAGGTCCTTGTCACAAAACAATCAGAGCAGAAAAGTGACATCTAGGAACAAAACAGACTCAAGCCAAACTGTATGATTCATAGAAATTTAATATATGATTGAATATAAGAATTTGATACTAATACAACATACAGTGCAAATGGTTTGTACTGGGGAAATCTAAGACAATGCATCGTAGTTTGTATTGCTTTAAAACATTCAATTAACTTATAAGGTTGTTGAGACATTTTAATGAGATAATACAAATAAGCCACTTATTACTCTGAGGGGCATCTGAAAAGAACCTAGCTATTTCCATCATTTATAATTTGAAAATTAATTAATTTGGATAATTGCCTTACACCTCATACCTCCTGCCTAAAAATAAAATTCTAAGCATATAATTAATAATTATCTTTGTCCTTTTAAAAAACTGCATGTTCTCCTCTGCATAATAATGAGCCAGGTTTGTTTTTTTTCTCCAAACTAATTAAGAGTCACATTACAAGGATTCAGATTACACTTGAGTTTTACTGGAGGTGACATTGCATGTCCTCGAAGTGCGTTTTTAGAGAGGCAATATTAAAATGCCAACAAATTAAGAGTAATGTCTAATTCTTATTGACTAACCAGAATACCTTCCTATTAAGAATATTTCCAAATACCATGGCAAGGGCATAAAGATCCAAAATATGGAATTGCCTTAGTTATCCCAAAATACAAGTAGTTCTTATAGATAGAAAGAGCACAAATTGTATTTTTAACTGAAGTCAAGGGATAAGTGTTAAGATTTTTAAAAGAAACTGTGCAACCAGCCAAGCCATAAAAATGTGGAGATGGCAGCCTGCTGTAAATTTTTCTGGCAGTTATGTCTGTAATCCTCAATCCGAGTTACTGAAACCCTGTAATACAATAATAATAAAAGCAATGCAGTGTGAGCACAAGGCCTGCCAGATTTATGATGAGCCGGTGTCTTCCATGAAAGGAACACACCAAATTGAATTAGCCAAGGGAAGATTAATAGAATTTCATCAGTTTCTGGCATGGAGACTATAAGTTGCCTCATAAATTTTCTGTGTCCTGAGTCCTTTTGAAGCCTAGCACAAAACTGACCACCTACAGGGGCCTTAGCTACTGTGAGGTGGGGCCTTAGGTGGTTAAGGGAAGGGGAGCAAGTGGCACAGACAGCACTAGTCCTCACCGCAGGGGACAGTATAGCATGGTGGTTGCAAGCTTGGACTCTGGGGTCAGTTTGCTGGGGTTTGAACTCTGCCTCCACTACCTACTAACTCTTGGACAAATTTCCTAGCACCTCTCTGCCTTAGTTCCTCATTTGCAGAATGGATATCAATCTAATACAGTTGTTGCCAGGATTAATATGGTAGATACATGCAAAGGACTTGAAACAGGTGAGAGAAGCAGGGTATAGCCCAGCAACTCCTCTGCCATGCCCTTTAATCCCATCAGAACGACTATGCTAATAAAAAAGTGTGGGCGAAAAGTGAAATGAAAAGCAGAGAGGGCCCTGCAGCACCCACTCATCTGCAGGAGGACAGGCAAAGGGAATACCAGTCACTCTGAAGGATTTTCTGTCACTTTGATAAGGACAGTGTGACTGCAGGAAATTCTGATTTTCCTGCAATTATGATTCACTCAAAGGTTGGCTGATGCCTTATGGGGACAATGTGAGCAGTGGCCTAAAGAAATTTTGTCCTTTTCAAACCAAAGGATCATAATTCTTATGAAATTCTTATTTCCAAAAGAGGAGTGGGCGTCATGGGCCATTTGAGTTCCTCTCTCCAACAGCAAACCCAACTTTTCTGGATTTTTAACCCTCTATGATTATTTGTTTGATTTATGAAACACTACCCTGTCTCCAAAGGCATAGGGTATGCTTTCGGATTTTGTTTGTTTTATTCAGAATTCTTCAAATTCATTTCCTATGAGAATTTTATAACTTGGTAATTTGAAAACTCAACGGAGTCTCTTTTTTTCTAGATTAATATATGCATACAAACGATTAGGTTACATTGCTTACTTTGTTAGGTCAAAGTTCAAGTTGTAGTTGAGCCCTTCACACAGGAGTTGCCAGATTCCTACATTGTTGCCGTGGCCTACATCGCCAGATCCTCTCCCCTCCCCCTCTCCCCACTACTTGACTTGAATTGTTTTTCTTTTTCTTTGGGTGGGCACGTAATAGTTCATCTAATCATTTCGTAGGAGTCCTAAAAATATCACAGCAGCATACATTTGTGCATCTTTGGCCTAAAACAACCTATCCTCAAAATTGATGTAATATTTATGATGTTTCTGCCTTTAAGAGATAAAAAAAAAATGCCAACTTTTCCCATGGAGAAGGGCTGAAGGGCAAAGATGTAGAAATTGATCAATAAATAAGATAAAAGAGCCAAAGAAATTAAATTAACAGCCATAAGATGTACCACAGATACCATCTCTTGAGGGCAATACCGTCACAGCCTATTTTTGTTTTCAAAATAAGATTAAAAGTGCTCAGGGGCGTGGATTGTAGGTCACACCTACTTTGTGTGTCAGTAATGCCTAGCACAGGCCTGTACTTCTCTGCCTGAATTACACTTGAGATTATCATAGCCCAGTCTGTTAATGAATGCCATGGATTTGATTCCGACATTTCTATGGTTGTTCCTGTCCTTGTCCTACACACTGTATCTAGCTGCTCACTAGTCTGACTTGATTATCTGATATGCGTTAGTGCATCCACATGTGGACTGTTAGTTTCATTCTTGGAGTGGACGCTGCAGGCCACGGGGCTTGGTGCTCCACCCAGGGCCCCTGGGGTCCCTCTTACTCATTTTCTATTCCCATCCCTCAGCTTTGCTGGGTTTTAATCTTGTACTTGTAACACTCCGTTTCAGCTAGGGCTGCTATAAAATACAACTATAGACTGGGAGGCTTGTAGGCACACATGTATTTCCTCATGGATGGGGAATCTAGACAGTGCAAGATCCAGGGGCTGGCTGATTCAGTTCGTAGTGACTTCTTCCCGGCTTGCAGATGGCCACCTTCTTGCTGCTTCTTCACTTGGTGGAGAGAATTATCTTCCTCTTCTTATAAACCCATCAGAAGGCCACTAATTCCACCCTTGTCACTTCATCTAACCTTAATTTTGACCCACAGGCCCCGTCTCCAAACACTGTACGCTTTTTTTTTGCAGTTTTTGGCTGGGGCTGGGTTTGAACCTGCCACCTCCCGCATATGGGGCTGGCGCCCCACTCCTTTGAGCCACAGGCACCACCCCAAATACTGTACTCTTACACTGGGAATTAGGGATTCATCATATAAAGTTTGGGAGGCACACAACTGGGTCCGTAGCACCTTCTTAAGAAGGTAGCCCTTGAGCCCTTGGGCTACTGGAGCTGCTTGGGAATTGCAAGGAAGCTCAAGTGCCTAGGAGTTTATGTTGTCTGCCTGAATCCAGCAGCCCACACCCAAATCATCTTGAGGCAGGAAAAGCTCTGGGATGTCGTTTATGCTCCAGATTCCCTGTGGATTAGGCATAGTTTGGGACTTTGCCTCGTAGGGCATCCTTTCCCAACTTTCTCTCCTTCATTTTTCTACCCCCCCACCCCCCACCCTTTAATCTCCCCTCAAGAATATCCTTAGAAAATTACTTGAACACAATCCTGGCCTTGGGGATTGCTTCTGAATAAGACACCCAGAAAATCATTGCCTTCCCTCAGGGTTTCTCCCCGGGAACTTCTTCCACAGTAGGTGACTCTTAAGACATGTTTTTCTTTCCCCAGGCATCCCAATCGCTCTTGATCCTTCTTTTTCTTCATCTTACTTCTCCTCTCTCAGAGAGTGCTGCAGCTCTGTCTTCAAAACATCCCCAGGCACTGACCAGTCCCAGTGCCTTCACTGCTGTCTTTGAGAGTGAGTGGGAGGGCTGCTAGTCATTGTGTGGTAACAACAGGTAGAAAAACCAGAACTTTCTTCAGCAAGTCGGGGTGCATAGTGCCCCTAATACTAGTCCCATTTACCATCTCCTTCAATCTTGACCGGTCAATAGTCTCTGTAGGGTAGTAAAAGTGCAAATTATGTTTTGCCACCTTCCACTCAAAAAATTCCAGTGGCTTCACTGAAGTCGTATAAAATCAAACTTTTTACCAGTACCCAAAGCGCCATGTATGATTTGGCATCTAAGGACTTTTCTGACCTGAATTCCTACTACTTTCCTACCCACTCCCAGAACTCCAACCACAGTAAACCCTTTGATGGTCTTTCAGTACCCCAGGCACATTCTCCACTCAGGGCCACTGTATTTGCTGTTCCTTTTTTGCCTGTCTGAATTACTATGCTGTAAAAAGAGCCATGTCTGACTCGTTTCATTCATACTTCTGCTAGACTTTCTAAGACACAGCCACCTTCCCAGTCACTTCATGCTCTGATCCTTTTTTTCTGCTCTATATTCCTTTGTAGCAATTCTAAAAGCAGGACATATCCCCTGTCTTTGTTTATTGTTATGTACATTAATATAATTGCAGTTCACCAGGATGCAAGCTCCCTGGGGGAGAGACCAGTTCAGATATCTACTCTTGGTCCTGGAAGCCTGGCACAGAGTCAGAGCTCAGAAATATTTAATGAGTCCTAATAAGTTCTTAGTTACTTCTAAATTGCCCTTTAAGATTGTTCTTAGGTGGGTGCAAGCCCCCATTTCTTTGGCCGAGGCTCTTCTTCACTTTCTGGAATAAAAATGATTCTCAAATTTATTTCAATCCTCTAATCCCTTTTTATTTTCAACTTAATTATTGAGTTTAATTTGTTATGGATTTGATAGTTAATTTTAGAAGCATAATGAATTACATTTAAATGAATAAGAAGAATTAATATCCAGGAAGGAGGGTTTAAATATGTACAGTATTTGATGAAAACACATTATCTATCATTTCTCAAAAACAAAATAGAAACATTTTGCCTTTGAATATCTTCACATTTTGCCAATCTTATCATTTCTTTTTAAATCACAATCTAAATGCACTGTTGTTCTATTTGTAACATGCATGCTGATAACAGGTATTAAAAAAAAAACGGGTTCTGGAGTATAATTTGGATATATGTAATTCTGGAAAAAGAGTTGTGGAAAGGTAGACCAAAGTATTCTCTGCCCAAACCCTGAGAATTTATAGAAAATATTGGGAATAGCTTTTTATGTATATCCTCCTCTACTTAGTCAATCTTTTCTGACCCTTTCAATACCTCTCGACGGAAATTAAAAAATTGACGTACCTCACATTTCAGTTTTTCTGTTTTGTTTCTTTGTTTTTGTTTTGTTTTTGAGAAAAATTCTGCTTTTGTCCACCTAGAGTACAGAATGATATAATCCAAGTTCACTGCAGCCTAAACTCCTTTACTAAAGCAAATTGTCCTGTCTCAGCTTCCCAAGTAGTGGGGACTACAGGTATGGGCCACTGTGCCCAGTTAATTTTTACAGTTTTGTAAAGATAAGAGCTCATTCTTGCTCAGGCTGGTCTTCTGAGCTCAAGTGATCCTCCCACCGCTGCCTCCCAGACTGCTAGGATTACAGGTGTAAGCCACCACACTGGGCCAAATTTCAGCTTTAAGCACACTGAAGTGACAGCATCCTATTTAAAAAGAAAGCTTGCTGTTGTCCAAGCTATTACTTGTAGCCACTGGTGTGTGTGCTTTAAAAATATATGTATTTCAGGGTAGCGCCTGTGGCTCAGTGAGTAGGGTACCGGTCCCATATACCGAGGGTGGTGGGTTCCAACCTGGCCCTGGCCAAACTGCAAAAAAAACCAAAAACAAAAACAAAAACAAAAACAAAAAACATACATATATATGTATATATGAATGTAAGTGTATATTTCAAAAGATAGAAATGGAGATTGGTTAGGGTAGGGTGGGTACCCCTCTCTCACACTTTAGGTGCTGTATTCTACTGAGATGTGATCTACTTGCTAAACATCCTCATCTTGATTTTTTTTCAATTTTAAACAATACATAAATATAAATATATAAAGAATGTAAATATATTCTCACTTTAGTGAAGACAATCGAGATGCGTACAGAGCAGAATGTGAGTCTTCATTTGTGTCCAAAACCTCAAATACACTCTAAGGAAGATGCCACTGTTAATAGTTTGATATTACTGTCTTTTTCCTATGCAGGTATGTGTATGTGTGTATCACACCATATGTGTCCATCTGTACTTTCTTGCAGATTTTTTTTTTTTTTTTTGGCCAGGGCTGGGTTTGAACCTGCCACCTCTGGCATACAAGGCCGTGCCCTACTCCTTTGAGCCACAGGCGCCTCCCCATCTGCATTTTCTATACCAGTATAGATTTCTCCTTTTATTGTAATGACTAAATGAATTTCATAGTGCATATGGATTATAATTTGCCTTAGATTTCCCTATAGATTGCTTATAGATTTCTCCTTTTATTGTAATGACTGAATGAATTGCATAGTGCATATGGATATTATTTGCCTTATTTCTTTGGATTAGCTTTATGTAATTTCCAATTTATATCTTTTTTTTGAATTGCAACAAATATCCCTGTAGATAAGTCTTTGTGCACATATGCTTGCATGCTTGTAGATAAGATTCACAAAAGAATAAATTCTGAGTGAAATGTTATTTGTAATTCTTATTTTGATTCATCCTGCCAAATTGCTCTCCAAAAAGATTGTTCCAATTTACAGTTCCACTAAGAATGCATACGAAAAATATCTATTCCTTCATACAAGCCCAGATAGGGTAGATACTACCAATTCCTTCCGTTCTTGCCTTTGGTGTGGTTAAAAAACAATGTCTGTTTGCACAAAGTGCCTCAAGCCTGTAATCCTAACACTTTGGGAGGCTGGTGCATGAGGAATAGCTTAAGGACAAAAGCTGAAGGCCAGACTGGGCCACAGAGAGAGACCCTGCTGCTTCAAAAAATAATAAAAAATAATTAGCTGGGCATGGTGCTGGCCACCTATAGTGTTAGCTACTTGGGAGGCTGGTGTGAAAAAATCGCTGGAGACAAGGAGTTTGAGGTTATCATGAGCTATGATCTTGCCATATTGCTCTAGCCTGGGCAATGGAGCAAGGCCCTGTCTCAAGTAAACAATCTAAAGGACAATGTCTTACGGCTGTTTTAATTTTTATTATTCAAGCAGAGTTTCAGTCTACATATCTGAAATACGCAAGAAAATATGAGCCATTGATATTATTGTAATTTTAATGCATTTGACGTTAGGTCCCTCCCATTCCTTACAGGATTTATTTATTGGGTTTTCCTGTTTAACTTTTTATCTGACCCTTTCTTGCCTAAAATTTCTTCTAAAGTGTTTTATTCTTTAATTTACAAATTTCAATTGTATATCAGGTCTGAGCTATCTATGATGTGTAACCTTGTAAAACCCTTTAAATTTTTTAATAGACATTAGTACACTTGATTTTTTTCTTACAATGTCCAGAACTAATCAGTATTAAATATTAATATGCTTTTCCACACAAGATGAAGTCCTTAATTTAGTTACTATTTCTCTGACTCATGGTCTCCACAATGAAATCATCTTACTTTGAAATTGCTTCATTTTGAGGACAGTGAGGAAGTGTTTTTTAAATTGAGTTGAAGTGAAATTTGCTAGCAATTAAATGAGATCGTAAATGTACGATTCAGTGATTTCTGAGAAGTACAAACATCTGTGTCACCATCTCCTCCATCAAAGTGTACAGTGTTTTTATCACTCCAAAAATTTTTCTCATACCCTATTCTGGCTCCCTACACAAGGCACAGGCAACCAGTACTCAGATTTTTATCTCCATAGATTAGTCTTGTCTCTTCTTGAAATTCAAATGAATGAAATCATAGGGTATCATTTAACTCAACCTACGTTTCTGAGATTCTTTTATTCCTCATATCAGTAGTTACTCTTCGCAGCGCTAAGCAGTACTCCATTGTATACACACACCACTGTATCTTCAGCCATTGTCTTATTGATGGGCGTTAATATTGTTTAAAGTTGTTGGTTATCATAAATCAAGCTGCTATAAGTGTATGTCGCACACGTTTCTGAGGGTATGTTTTCATTTATCTTAACTAAATCCTCAGAAAGAAAATTGCCATGTCAGGAGAGACAGGTGTACGTTTAACAGACAAACTCAATAAAAAGGAAAAGATAAAACTAGTTTCTCAAAAATCCTGTACAAATTACAGTCAACAGGATTTGAGAATACGAGTTGTTGGACATAGTTACAAATATTTTCTCAGTCTTTTTAATTTCAGATATTCAAGTGAGTATAAAATATTATCACCTCGTGGTTTTCATTTGTATTTGCCTTTCAGTAATAATAGGGAGAAACCTTCGGGCTCTTATTGGTCATTCACATGTTTTCCATTGTGAATAGTTACTTATTTTTCAAAAAAAATTATTATCTTTTTCTGAATGTAATGTCATCTTCACATTCACTGAGAATATATTTATTTAAAGTTTTCTTTGTTTGTTTAATTGACTCCGTGCCATTGGGTGTTGCTTATTCAGATTATTAAATTTAATGATTCTCTTTAGCGCTATTGGCATTTTTCAAGGGTTCCCTTGTTCTTTACTGTGACCTTGGTACTGAATCATCTGTATTTGCTTTCCTTGTACATAAGTTCTACTTGCCACAGCTTCCTTTTCAGTTCCATGTTGAAGTCAGGATGTGCTCAAGCTTTTATTCTGGGCATGTTAGAGGCCTATAGAACGTTACTAGCTATCTGGATTAATGCTCAACCTCTATCCCAGAGGTGAAATTCAGGAATAGCTTGGAGAAATAACTTCCCTCATCTCCATAATTCTCTGCCGAAGTAATTCTCCAAATAAATATGTGTGATTTGCAAAAAGGAAGAGCTTTTCCGGTCTTTCCTGCCTGTAGCTGGCCATTTCATTCTCTTGATAATGTCTTTCACAAAGCAGTAGATTGCGATATTGGTGAAATCCAATTTAGCAAGGGTTTTCTTCTGATTCTTCATTCATGAATCATTCTCTGGTGTGATAACTAAGAACTCATTGCTTATCAATATCTGTCTTTGTGTGTTTTCTTCAAAAATATTAACATTGCATTTTGCATCTAGTTCACCTATCCATGTTAATACTACCTTTTTATGTAGTCTGAAGTATAAGAGTATATTTTTTAAATTTATTTGGCCTGGAATGTTCAATTGCTCTAACAAACTTGGTTGAAAATACTTTTCTCTTTCTGCATTGGGTTGCCTTTGTACCTTTGTCAAACAATAGGTTGACTAGAGAATTCCTATTTTCGGTCTAATATATAGAGGTTAAAACATCACTCCTTACCCTATCAGGAAAAGCTATTAAGAAAAACTGAAATTCAGTGACTTTTCTTTTATTAATTGGAGTACTGAGGTTGCAGGGCAAACTGCCTCTCTGAAACTGGTTTAATGCTTGGCACACGCGATGTGCTCCTCTGCCCCAAACGACTTGGTGCTGTGTATTGTTTTGTTCAATGTCCTTTTGGGTGCCCCACATCTGTCATTAGAACTCCAGACACCATTGTTTCTCTGCTCTCATAGTATTTGTTTCCTGGTGGTGATTCCTTACCCCTTCCATCTCCTTGCTGCTGGTCTTCCTTCACATAACCTTCTAGGTCTTCCTCTAAATTCACACGCTGACTTTGGATCTTATGACCTGGTATCATAGCTTTCTTTACCATCTACTCTGAATGATTCATGATTAACGTTTTTATTAGTCACATGTCTCCAAAATATGGAGAAAGCTGTTGATTTTCTTCCTAAGTAGTTATAAAGGGAAATGTGGGCCCAAAGCTACATTTTCAGAGGATTTTTAGACACCCCAATCAAGGGTGTCTATATTCACTTACTGATAATTTATGGAATTGTCTCATCAATCCCAGTTTCTCTTTTGAACCTAAACTTGCATTTTCAATTTTCCTTTTGAATAGGTCTATGTCAGCTTTTTTAGATAGCTGAGATCGTTTTCCACTTCTCCTTTGCCTGCACAAGGAAGAACACAATTCACTTAGGGTCCAGATGATGTTCCCCCTTTCTGCTATCTAGAAATCTCCCTCGGATTTGTAAGAAACAACTACAAGAAGCATGGCTCAGAAAACTATAGTTTCTTCTAAACTTTTCTGGGTCTATAGAAGAAAGGGGGCAACAATAATATTTGTTGATATTCCACCTTCTTAACATTTCCGATTAATAAAGGTACATGTCATTAGGCCACATTGCTTGCATTTGTAAGGAAAAGTCTAACTTGTAGCTATGTCCCTCACATAGGAAGAGTGCCTTTAATTTTGAAGTTGCTCTGTGTAAAGTTTTGCTCTTGTTATTGAGGAAAACGTGCGTCCAGCTTCATTCCACTAAACTGGAATCCTTAATCAGTCCTTAATCATCCAGCTTTCAAAGTGAAGTTTAATACAAACCCAGCCTTTTCTCATTTCACACACACACACCATTTGCTCTACAAGGGCCATATCATGCTAGTATCTCAGGAAGGGGAATTTTAACATAGATTTTCCAATATGGCTTAAGCAACACATAATGATCTAAGAATATTTTCTTCTTTTCCTTTGTGCTAAATGTGTCTCTCCTACCATCACAACACTGCAATCTGAGAAGCTTGTTTATTCTGAATTATTTCTATTCCTGTGAATTCCGTGGAATCAGTGTGGAATCAGAGGCCCTCCAAGGTGGACATTCTTCATAAAAACAACATATCAACAGTGAAGCTCATCTTTTCGGTCATCTTCATGGATTTGGCCAATTTCTCAAAACTATAGGAACGTATTAGAATCAAATGAAATGGACATTTCGCCGACAATTATAATTCAGTACTCAGTAATAATGGCCTTATGCATTTGACTTTTTTACAAAATGAGTTTCTATAACGATGAATTTCCAAGTATACTCTCTTCGGATCTTAAAAATAAAGTACTAATTTTTCTTTAACTTTTACATATGTATATTTAACTATAATTCTAAGCTCAACATACATACATTCTACTTTTCAAAGTATTAATTTCTCCTAAACTAAGTCTAAGCTGCAGAGATGTGGAAATGTAATATTAATAGTAACTAGCGTTGATTGAATGCTTACTATATTCAAACAGTGTTCTACTTATGTAACTCCATTTACCTCTTGAGGCATGTTCTAAATCATCCTTTTTTTAATAATAGTGAGGAATTAAGTAAGATAAGTAGCTTAAGTATCTTATCCAACATAATAGAACTGTTGAGAATATGCACATTTATTTGCATAAACAGGCTTTTATATGGGGAATAATACATTTTAATAAACTCATATCTCAAACCAGGGTCTTAAAAATAATCTAGTTATATCCTTAAAAATCAACTATGAAATATCTTCATTTCACCCATTTTAGAGATGACTTCAAATCTTTTTTCATACAACTTAAGCTCTTTTTTCCTACAAATTACATATTTCTGTTTAAAAGAGGACTATATGCTATAAATTCATGTGGTCTTTTAGTTCAAATTTCGTATAAGTCAATTGAAGAAGGAAGTACATTCAGTAATGGTGTTTTAAACAAGTCTGAGCGGCAGATATCATCAGAGATTCTAAAGGGCATATTGCCAAAAAAAGAAAAGATTTGTTATATTGGCTTTTACTACCCCCCTTAAATTTTATTTTCACCCAGAATAAAATTTTTGATCTGGCTATCAATTGCGTATAACATTAGAAATGACTTTAACTTTGATGAAAATTTTTAACAGCAGACTTGATGTTTTCCTGGATTAGAATCATATGTATAAGGTCTGAATTTATTTATGTAGGGATTGGTTGATGTTTGAACTCTGAGTAGACACTCAAAGCCAGAGAAAGTTGTCATTCACCCAGGCACAGTTGGCAGCCCAAGGAACTGCAGTATCTCTGGAGAATTCCAGATATTAAAAATTTGCACTGTGAGCTTGAGGAAGTTACTCAGCAGCTGTCTTTACTACTCCTGAGCTCAAGCTGGTTTCTCATCTAAGTAAAATTACATAGGCATTCCTGGGGAATTATGTATAATGACTCTGAAAAGCTAAATGAGTTTAATTTCATCAATGTGGTGACAATTGACAAACCGTGATACTGCTGATTTCCGTCCCCCCCACCCCAAGTATAGAGCAGTGCATTCCATCTTCATTTCTTTTGCCTTATTTTGATTCACTGCTTCTTTGGAATATCTTTTAGAAAGGCTAAAAAAGAAAGTATCCTGTATTTCAATAGCTGAGATGGCTTTTCATGTAGACATAATTTTGAAGGCCGATAAAAGGGAAATGTATTAAATATTTTATGGTAAATCAGGGAGTTTAGGAAATGGACATTTGAAACTAATTAATTCAATGGGGCCAGGATCTGGTAGCTGGTGCTGAGAGAAAACCCTTGATTGCATCTTTGCCTTGGGATTCTACCAGTGGTGATTGTTGCTCAATGAGACAGAGAGAAAAAAAGAAAGAAAGAAATTAATTGTATGAAAGAAATTAATTGTATGGATGGATGTGTGTATTGGAACCAAGATGGGGGTGTTTTTGAGATCAGACTTGTATGAATCAAGGCAAGAAGGAAGCTAGAAACTAGACACTGTTCTATGGCAACAGAGAACTATTCATTTAACAGCGATTTCATATTTTTATAGCTATCCAAAAGTAGCATGGTCTAGAAAGAAGTCATTCTCATCACGTGTGGTCTCTGTGCATGGAGAATTGGAGAGAGATGTAATTAGAGGAGAGAGAGAAAAGACACAGAAGAGCTGTGTTCAGCCAGGAGCCTGGACTTGACCCCACATCTCTAGTGTAACATTAAAGGAAGCAAGGTCCTTGCAATATACTAGCAGTCACTGGCCTTGGCCCCATCTTCCCTACAACACAGTGTGGAGCATGAATTATGAGTCATATGCACATTTCTACCTTAAATTTGGAAGATATTTATTTGATTTGTTGACTCAAATGCACATGTGTTTGAATCAATGAATAAATATATGTATACACGCAAATAGGTGTATAGACACAGAAACGCTTCTCAGTGATATTGATTTCTATGAAGACTGCAATCCAAGACAGATTTTTGTTATAATTTTGTTAGCTAGGATAAATTAGTCTGAGTTTGCTAATGTTATAAAATTTACATAAAGTTGCTTTTGCTTGGTAAGCCAAATTCCCCACCATTCCTTCACAATTTTAGTAGAAATTAGCCAAAAAAAAAAAAAAAAAAAAAAAAAAAAGGAGGGTCAGGCTCGCTGGTTCACATCTGTAATCCTAGCACTTTTTTATTAAAAAAAAAAAAAGCAAAAATGTAAATATAAAAAGCATTAGAAAACCAATGCTGAAGATATAATTTCAAGATAAACATTCCAAGAAGAGAAAGAAAAAATAAAGGGAAGAGAAACATTGACAATTAATTCCAGAACAGACACACAACCGAAGGACATGATTTCCTATGTTAAAAAGACACTGTAGGACCAGGCACAGTTGCTCACACCTGCAATCTCAGCACTCTGGGAGGCTCAGGCGGGTGGATTGCTTG
>CAUYQV010062477.1:0-20770 GCA_963574575.1 Galagoides demidoff
GTGGCAGGTGCCTGTGGTCCCAGCTACTTGGGAGGCAGAGGCAGGAGACTCGCTTGAGCCCAGGAGTTGGAGGTTGCTATGAGCTGTGATGCCATGGCACTCTACCCAGGGGGATAGCTTGAGGCTCCATCTCAAAAAAAATAAAAGAAAAGAAAATTTGAACTTTATTTGACAGAAAACAACATCAAAGTAGTCTTCACTCTAACAACGCAAAATCTTTAAACATGAAAGTAACCTTCACTCTAAAAGTAACCTTTCCCCTAACAAAATACGAGAATCATTGAAGAAAACAACATAACATCAAAGTTGCTATTATTCTAACAATATCACAATGCTTGTTGTCTATGTGTGATTACCTCTTCAAAAACACCCTTTTAATCACAGTGAAACCTCATGTAGATAATCACAGGAGGTGTAGGGGATACAGACTACTCCTTCAACTCAGCTTCTCAGACTTAATCTTGTAGGCTGCTTCTCTGGCTTTGCTTTGGAAATGGCAGAATTTGACTTATGAAGCTAGTCATAAAACATACTGCGGCTTTTGCCTTGCTCTCTCAGATTACTGACCCTGGAGGGGTGCCACATCACAAAAACACGCCAGCAGCTCTAAGGCCAAGTCCCTGTGAATGGGACCTGAGGCCTCCTCACAACAACCAGACGAGGTGAAGGAGACAACTTTGCTCAGATGACCGGAGGCCCAGCCGGTATCTTGCCCATGGTTTCGTGACGTTGGGAGTCTTGGAGCCAGACACACCCAGTTAAGTTTCTCCCAAATTCCCAGGCCCTCAAAACTATGAGGGATAATATACAGGGTGGACATAAAGTTTGTATGCAATTTAAAATGGTTTAACATAGGAAATTGCTCACGAACTTTATGTCTATCCTGCATGCTTATTGTTGCTTTAAGGCACTAAAGTTCACAGTTACTTGGTTTTTTCTTTTAGAAAAAATGTGTTTTGTTGATTTTTTTCTTTTTTTGACTAGCCAAGTATAGTAGTGAGAAGGAGAAAAAGAGTAGAGCAAGGAGCTGGGTCTGTACCTGACTGTGAACCATCAATTGAGATAATGGAGAAGAGATGCAGGCAGGTGGATCGTCCAAACCCTGGTGAGCCAGCCTCCATGCACGACTTGATTGAGCTCAACAGAAATGGAGTGAATCAAACCAAACAGTCATACTGACTTCTGTTATGTGGCCAGGGGCATCTTAAGACGTGGAGTAAAATTTTTTTTTAAGAGTAATCTTTTGACAGTAGCTTTAGGACCAAAAGACCTGGGGTCTAATTTTGCCTCTGCTGTTTTCTGGCTGAGTGGCCACAATGTGTACTACTTATTGAAGGTAAGTAGTACACATGTGGAAAATGAGGATGGCCATATAAGCCCATCAGAGTTTTGAGAGGATTAAATGAAAATAACAATAGCAAAAGCAAAGTTGTTGAGTGCTTACTGTATGTCAGGCCTGAGTCACTTATAAGATGTCATTATATAGTTTAATAACACAGGTAAAGTAGCAGGGCCTCAGTACATGGTAGTTATCAGCATTGTTAGTCTTATTTCAATTCCAGTTGTTAGAAGGAAGGCTGAATCAGAAAGTATTGGAAATGGTCTGTATCCTGATTTCCAACCTGATTCAGCATCTTCCTGAGTTGGGCAAATGCCTTCAGTGTGGAGTTATGAAGCTTTACTATGGGGACCTACAAGTGTCCAAGTCCCGGCTGCCCAGAAGACCATGAGCCACTGTGGGACTGAGGGACGTGGAGAGAAGGGAGACTAGGCAGGGAATTTTCAACAGTGTCCTATAGCACCATGGTCAGAAGCTGTATCCTAGAATTGCAATAAAAGAACCCAGAGAGCAGGTGCTGTCCCAGTCCTAGTACTGAATGATCCCACTGCTTCCCCCTAAAAGGCATCTGACTTCCGCCCATTAGCAGCACATGGACTCAGATCCCCCCTATGGACTACAGGTAACACTGCCTCGCAGTGAAAGAGATCCCTAGGTGCAAGAAGTCTCTTAAAATGGAGTAAAATGCAACCAAAATCAGCCACAGCCTTCTAACCTGATGGGAGCTGTCTTTACATCCATATACCTTTTCAACAAAGAGGAAGAAAAGAAGGGGCATTGATAGAACTTATACTCTATGTCCATCACTTGGCTGATTGTTTTATAAACATTATTTCATTTAGTCCTCACAACCCAATGCAGCGTTTTCCCCACTGATAAAGAAACTGAAGCATAGATAATTTAAATCACTCACTAATGAGTGAGTCACGTAGCTGGAAAGTCACCCAGCTAATAAGCAGTGGGGAAAGAATTTAATTCTACATCTCTCTGTCCAATGCCTCAAGTCTTTACACTTTAAATGCTGCTATTTCCAAGTCAACAACACTACTTACCCTCTACCTATCTAAGAACTAGTACAAAATTAGTAGGTAGGTAATACAAATTTTTATATTTTATTACTGTAGGTGCTCTTCTGAATCCACATGATACTGATGCCTCCATACTTTCCCTTCACCCTTCAGAGGAGGTCTGCTTGCTGCTGAAAAGAGACTGCACATAACTACATTTCCACTCAGTGGGGGGAAAGTGAGACAGTCCCAGAGGATGAGGAGTGGGGGTGGCAATGCCCTGTGGCAGTAACTATGCCAAAGAACCACAAAGCTTGACAGAAACCTAGAAACACCTTGTGCAATTAAGTCCCAAATGAATAGAATGCCTCCCTCACAAAGACCAGGAGCCCATCCTGAACACATGCCTGAGATATGGTCAGGTCAGCAATGTCTATACATTGGAATAAACTTTGGGGCTGAGATAATAGCCTGGTGGTTAAGTAGCAACTCGGATTGTCTTCGTTCACATTAAGTTTCCACCAACTGTGTAATTTGAAGGCATTTATTAATACTTAACTTCCTAAGCTTCAGTTTTCCCATCTGCAAAATAAGAATTATAAGGTCGATTGTATGCAATTATGCTCGTATACTTGACCTGAAGAAAATATTCAACAAACCTTTAGCTGGTTTTATTATTATCATTAGCATTGCTGTGCAGTGATGCAGGTCACTGAAGGAAGAGGGGCAGATTTTCCAGAATACAAGGGAGACACTCCTTAGTATATCTCCATCTTTACTGAGTGGGGGCTGGAAAAACAGGATGGACTTGGTCTCACTGCCCCAGGCCCTCCTTGTTGGAGTCTCAGTGACATTCCTCTGCAGAAGCCTCTTCAGCTATGTTCTGAAACACACCTAACCAGGATAGGAGTACATCATGACCTCAGCCCACAAGCTGGGTGTCCACCAGGCCTCCCCTTCTCTGCCCTATTGTCCCTGCCCATCTGACCTGGTTTCTGACTAGTTTCCTCTGCAGGACACTTCTCTGGGGCTGGGTCTCCACCTGGATCCTATGGCCTCTTTCCCAGATTGGGGGGCAACCTGCTCCCCTGCTCCAGTGCTCTAAGATGACAGCTGAGCTCAGTCCTTTGTGAGTGTGCTGTCAGGAAAATGACAGTGCAATCATTTAACATGCCAGTTGTCATTGTGACTTCCTTGCCCAGATGAGCACTTGTCACACCCCTGTGGAGCACCAGCTGCTTCTTTGAGAGGTGCTCCAGTCCTGTGATGACCTAATCTGGCTTCCCAATCTACCGCATAATTTGATATTACTGAGACCCCCTGTGGATTTTGCAGATGAACTTGGTAAGGACATCTTATACACAAAAGAAGTTCTTTGTCATGAAACCATCCCTTGGTATATGGGGCCGGTGCCCTGCTCAGTGAACCACAGGCGCCACCCTGTACTTTCCTTTTTATCTCCAGCCATAGGTTCCTTGTCCACAAATACCTTTCTCATTGGTCAGTTTAAATTGAACTGGAGAAGGCAGGCCTGGGCTTTTACAGAAGTAGAAGTGTTAGTTTCAAGGTCCCAGGAAGTTAAGTTTCTACAAATCCCTAAGAGCCGAGTCACCACAGGGAGGACTTTGCAGGAGTGTCCTTGGGCTCCTGTGAGTGTCCTCTCTCACATCATATGGGAGAGAAACAGTCACCTAAACCAGAAAGGAGGGTGGAAGTCCCAGAGAAACTGGGTTTAGCCAAAATGTTAAGAACACCTGGGCTCAGGCTCGGCGCCTGTGGCTCAAGTGGCTAAGGCGCCAGCCATGTACACCCAAGGTGGCGGGTTCTAATCCAGCCCAGGCCTCCAAACAACAATGACGGCTGCAACCAAAAAATAGCCGGGCGTTGTGGAGGGTACCTGTGGTCCCAGCTACTTGGGAAGTGGAGGCAGGAGACTCGCTTGAGCCCAGGAGTTGGAGATTGCTGTGAGCTGAGATGCCATGGTACTCTACCCAGGGGTATAGCTTGAGGCTCCTGTCTCAAAAAAAAAAAAAAAAAAGAAGAGCGGAAACAAATTTTTTTTTAAAAAATGAACACCTGGGCTCAGCACCTGTGGCTCATGGCTAAGGTGCCAGCCACATACACCCAAGGTGGCGGGTTTGAATCCAGCCCAGGCCGCCAAAACAACAATGACAGCTACAACCAAAAAATGGCCGGGCGTTGTGGCGGATGCCTATGGTCTCAGCTACTTGTGAGGCTGAGGCAGGAAACTCTCTTGAGCCCAGGAGTTGGAGGTTGCTGTGAGCTGTGATACCATGGCACTCTACCCAGGGGGATAGCTTGAGGCTCTGTCTCAAATAAATAAATAAATAAATAAATAAAATAAGAACACCTGATATCAGGGTTGTGACATAAATGTGGAAACAAGAATAAGGAAAGAGTAGGCCACAGACCTCAAACTCAAGGTAGGTGTTGGTGGAAAGTCCTACCTCCCACTGTTTTGCTATGTCCTGCCTCTCAAGAATTAATTTTACACTTGACAAAGTGGGGAAAACCCACTGATAGAAACTGCCTACTATCCCTTTCCCACATTTGAAATTTTTTTAAATTTATTTTTTTTGAAACAGAGTTTCAAGCTATCTCCCTGGATAGAGTGCCCTGATGATACTGGAATTTCGCTCTTTAGTAGGTCCTTGGTCTCAGGGATTCAAAGAACGAACCCATGGACCCCAGATCAGTAGTAAGATGGGACTTTTATTAGAAGTTAAAAATGAATACAGAAAAGCACCAGAGCTTCTGGAAGGGGGAAAGAAATGAAGAACTCTCCCGGGAGTCTCCACGTGGGCTCTTTTATCTAGGGGTATTAGGTCTAGAGGATTACAGGTGGCTGGCAGTTGGTCCTTTAAAGTCCCCCAAGAAGAGATTAGGATGTGTTCTCCTACCCAAGGTGGAAGCACCCAAAAAACCATCACAGGCTGCTCTGTTCATGATCTTATCAGAGCCAGAGGGTGTGCCCAGAAAAAGGCAGTTGGCTTATGCCTGGAAATGAGGGTCTGACCTCTGAGCTCACCTGGGCCTAGAAAATGGGGGGCTCCCTGTCTACCCCTGAGTGGTGGAATCCTGAATCACTGTCATCATAGCTCACAGCAACCTCAAACTCTTGGGCTCAAGTGATTCTCTTGCCTCAGTCTCCCAAGTAGCAGGGACTACAGGTGCTGCCACAATGCCTGGCTATTTTTAGAGACAAGGTCTTGCTCTAGCTCAGCCTGGTTTCCAACCTGTGAGCTCAGGCAATCCACCTGCCTTGGCCTCCCAGAGTGCTAGGATTGTGCTAGGATTACAGGCGTGAGCCACCACACCCAGCCCCAGATATAAAATTTTAAGAACACATCTTGTGCTCACATGAATTTTAATAACAGTAGCCCGTGGCGTGAAAGCTGAGCTGCCTCTCTCCCACATGCTCAAAACCAAGGTTAAAGTGCAGGCAGCTGCTGCTGCTGCTGTTCTGTCTGTTTCACAGTGATGTCGCCCTTGGCCAGAGGTTGTGGTTGTTCACTAAGAAGAAGAGGAGTAACTATAATTCCCTATCTTCTGTGATGCATTTTCTTGGTGCAGTTCTAAGGGAAGATTATTGTTAGAAAGGAAGCTCTTTCTGTTTTGTTTTTTTTTTTTTGCTTAAAAGCATCCTGTTTTCCCAGCACCTTCAAGGCTGGGCTGAGAGACACAGCTGAGAGAAGCCTCTTCTGGCCTCTCCAAGAACCAAGTTTCTGATCAGATCAGCTCAACCTGCAGGAATTCCTTCCCCCTCATTCACTCACCAGTGTATTTTAAAAACATACTTTAAGTGTGTAGTAGGCAGGTGCTGGGGATAGAGCTGCGACTACAAGGTCTTTGCCGTCCCAAAGTGCTCATCTTTGCAAAGGAGACCTCTGCTCTCAGAATGCCAGAGGTCAGGGGCATCCATGAGGGCCTGATTCCACTTCAAAGTCAAGACAGGCCCTCTTATGCCTATACTATTGGTTAAACAGCATCTCGTGGTAGCTACAGTTTCAAAAAAAATTTTGGAAAAAGCAGAAAATTATAAAAAAGGAAAATGATCATTTCCACATTCATACCCAGAGATAACAACTACTAACATATTGGTGTATTTCCTTTGAGTCTCCTTTTTTTCCTAATATGTATAAAATTGGAAACATATCACACATCCTTGGCCATTATCTCCGTTTCCTTCAGAAGGACTTGAGAGAACAAAGCTCTTGGCTGATTCTCTTTTGAGAAGGGTCATTTCCCAGCCCCTCTCAGAGTAACCAAGGGAGCCTTCTTCCCAAGTATAATGTGACTCCTTTATTTTTCAGGCTGGGCCCGAGGAGAAGCAGGAAATAAGCCAAACAGAACAAGATAGAGCATCACAATACAGCGCAACGACTCCCAGGAAAAAAGGAGGTATGCTACTAATTATGAGGTTGTTAAGCAAAGAGTGCCTTCCTTCCTGGGTTTGGGCACAGTCCCTGACAATTAGTATTAGTGTTTGTCCTTGGGAGATGTGGGTGTCTGTGCTTGGCTTAGCAGATGCATAATTTAAGGAAGCAGAAGAGCCCGAGGCTCACATTGGTGGGGATGTTGCCAAGAAAAGCTGAGCCAATGACGGCATCCACCCAGACCACTGGTGTCTGAGCACAGGGGCCTTTGTTGTTGGAAGGCTGCCCACTGCCCTGCTAAAGCCCTGGGGCTGGTGGGGATGAAAGACTAGGACTTCGAAAAGGCCCTGGAGCCACGTGAGGGTGGGGCATTAGATCCTGCTCCTCAGGGAGGGGCTCTATTGCCCAAAAGGTGGCTGGAAGGTTAAAGACAGTGCATGACACAGGGAAGTGGGGTCTGGGGTGTGCACGCAAGTGTCCCCTCAAGGAGGGGTTGTGTCCTTGTTTCAGTCCCTTTGGATTCTGGGGAGCAGTGCTAATTGCTCTGAGGCAGATCTCCTTTCTCAGCTGCTGTCTTCAAAGTCCTTGGGTGATGTCAGGGCAGCAGGCCCAGATCAGAGGAGGCAGACAGATGCTATGGGAAGCATCTGTCTCCTGGGGGGAAAAGTGGGTAACTTTATACCTGATACCATAGACACTTTGTTTTGGGGGCTATTGTTTAATGAAAGAAAAGGAAGATTGTTCTCTCTCTCTTCTCCTCCACCCTCTCTCCTCCTCACTCTCCTCTTTGCTCTCCTCTTTTTCTCTCCTCTTTTCTCTCCCCTTTTCTCTTCTCTTTTCTCTCCTCCTTGGTGCTGCTCTGCAGCCTCCCTCCCCCACCAATAAAAGCCTTTTGTACAAAAAAAAAAAAAAGAAAGAAAAGAAAGAAAGAAAGGGAACATTGTTAGGATTCTAGGAAAGACAGAAAATGCAGTCAAAACACTCCCTCAGCTCTCCAAAGAAGGTTGTCAATGTAGACATAAAAAGGAAGCCTACTGGCTCGGTGCCTGTGGCTCAAGTGGCTAAGACGCCAGACACATACACCTGAGGTGGCGGGTTTGAATCCAGCCCGGGCCCGCCAAACAACAACAATGGCTGCAACCAAAAAAAAGCCAGACGTTGTGGCAGGCACCTGTGGTCCCAGCTACTTAGAGGCAGAGGCAGGAGACTCACTTGAGCCCAGGAGTTGGAGGTTGCTGTGAGCTGTGATGCCATGGCACTCTACCCAGGGAGATAGCTTGAGGCTCTGTCTCAAAAAAAGAAAAAAGGAAGCCTATCCAAAAGTTTAATAAAGCTATACTGGGAGAGTGAGGGAAGAGGAGCAAAATGATGATCTATAGGAGGTAAAGAGGCAATGTTTACAATTGATAAATTTTAAGTGATCACTTAGGGAAAGACGGGGTGTGGTCAGAGGTGGTATGAGATATTGCTTTATCATCATCATCATCACATGTCCTTTGTACTCTTAGCCACGCTTGTGTACAAATTTTATTAAACATTTTTAAATCAGACAGGTGTGGTGGCTCATACCTATAATTCTAGCACTTTGGGAGGCCAAGGTAGGAGGATCACCTGAGGCCAGGAGTTTGAGCCTGATCTGGGCAACACAGACAGACCCCCCCAATCTCTACAAAAAAAAATTAAAATCAGCCAGTTATGGTGGGTGATATGGGCTTGTCCCAGCTACTTTGGAGGTTGAAGCCAGAGGACCCCTTAAGCCCAGGAGTTTGAGGTTACGAGGAACTATAATGGCATTCCAGCCCGGGGAACAGTGTGGTGAGTTCGAACCTGGCCCCGGCCAAACTGCAACAAAAAAATAGCCGAGTATTGTGGCGGGCACCTGTAGTCCCAGCTACTCGAGAGGCTGAGTAAGAGAATTGCCTAAGCCTAAGAAATGGAGGTTGCTGAGAGCTGTGATGCCACAGCACTCTACCAAGGGTGACAGAGTGAGAGTGTCTCTAAAAAAAAAAAAAAGAAAAGAAAAGAAAAAGATTCTGTCTCAAAAAAAATTATTTCTTTAAATTTATATCTATGAAAAAAATAAAAAACTACCACTGACCATTTGCAGAATAAAAACATGTCTTCCTGGTGGCGCCTATGGCTCAAAGGAGTAGGGCACCAGCTCCATATGTTGGAGGTGGAGGGTTCAAACCCAGCCACGGCCAAAAAAAAAAGTATCTTCCTGGATGATTTGCTTCAGGGAAACTATGATATTATCGTATAGTCCTGGGGATTGCCACACCATCCCTGTGCTTCCTTGGAGAACAAGCAATAGGCAGGACCCATGTGACCTGGCAGTCAACAGCTGTCCAGCAGGTCAAGGCCAAGAAAGAGCTCCTGATGCTGAGGACCTTCTGAGAGGACCCCTCCTGAACCACAGGTCAGGACCTTCTCTTTACCCCGGTAAGTGAGGGGAAGCCAGCCCTCACTGGGGAAGGCAAGGTGAACTCCCACGTTCTACATAGCTCTGAACATGGCATCTTTCTTTCTTTCTTTCTTTCTTTCTTTTTTTTGAGACAGAGCCTTAAGCTGTCACCCTGGATAGAGTGCTGTGGCATCACAGCTCACAGCAACCTCCAACTCCTGGGCTCAAGCGAGTCTCCTGCCTCCACCTCCCAAGTAGCTGGGACTACAGGCACCCAGCACATGGTTGCAGCCATCATTGTTGTTTGGCGGGCCCAGGGTGGATTTGAACCTACCACCTTAGGTGTATGTGGCTGGCGCCTAGCCACTTGAGCCACAGGCGCCAAGCTGCATTTTTCACTTAACATTATCCTATGGGCATTCTTTATGCAGTATGGATCTTTTGGAAACTGGGTCTAAACGATAGATATCTAGTCTCATTGTGTGACTACACCATGTGAACAGTAAATCCAAAAATACAACATTGTACTTGTCAAGCACACAAGTGTCTCAGTCCCATCCTTTGGACTAGAATCCTGGCCCTACCACGCTCTAGCTGTGTAACACTGCAGACACACAGCTTCAGTTTCTACCGCTGTAAAATGAAGTAATAAGAACACCTTATTCATAAGGGCAATTGTGAGATGTAAATAAACAAATACATGCAATGTACTTAAAGTAGGACCTGCCACTTAGTAAGCTCTCAATAAACTCTAGCTATTACTATTTATTTTTAGAGACAGAGTCTCACTTTCTTCCCCTCGGTAGAGTGCTGTGGCATCATAGTTCACAGCAACCTCCAGCTCCTGGGCTTAGACGATTCTCCTGCCTCAGCCTCCCGAGCAGCTGGGACCACAGGTGCCCACCACAACACCTGGCTGTTTTTTCGTTGCGGTTCGGCCAGGGCCGGGTTTGAACCCACCACCCTCAGTGTATGGGGCTGGCGCACTACTCACTGAGCCACAGGCACTGCCCTTACTATTTTTTCTTTCTTTTTTTTTTTGAATTTGTTAATAGTTTATTTATCACTCATAATCATAGCTCAGGAACACAGGTCAGTGACAAATGTCTATGTAAATCAGCCCAAAGAAATTCTTTGTATTTCAAAATTATTTGACGCTCCGACAGACACCAGCCTTCCTCATCTCCTCAAAATCTTTCATAGAATCATAATTTCTGTAGAAATCTGCATATGCCTTCTTTCTTGGTTCAGCCACAGCAAACTTATAGAAAACTGCAACCCCCAGGGATACAACAAATGCTCCAACAATATGAATCTGCAGGCACCTGGCCAAGAGGCCATGCATCTGAGGTTTGGCCAAAGCACTGGAAGCCATGGTAGTTACCGTCCTTGATGGGTTGCCAACCTCAACGCGTCCTTCCCAGCTGAGGTACACACAACTCAGGGGTGAGCTTTCATGACTGTGCTTAGCCTGTGTGTGCTACCTATGAGGGGCTGGGGAGAGGTACGCACGAGCGAGGCTGCAAGCTTCACACACTGGGGAGGAGGAAATGCATGTAGCATCCCTGCCATGTCAAAGGTACATGGGGAAACATGCATGCTGCCTGCTGCAGCTGGATGAATATCTAGATCACTTGTGCTTGCATGTGCAGGATTACACACTGCATGCTTGAGAATGTGGAAGGAGACCTTTCCACTCAGCCATAGGGCAGGAGAGGAAGAGGAAAGGAAGGAAGCTCCAGATCTAGCGCCCTTCAAGATTTGGGCTCAGCACTGCCTTGTTCCAGGCCCTCTGGATCCATTGGGCATCCTTAGGCAGTGGGCTGAGGGTTGGGATGGCTAGAAGCCTTAGGCTGAACACAACCCTGAAGAGCAGGCTGTGCAGGGCTCCCACACCTGCATCTGCCTCACCTCTATGCCCAAGCCAAGGGTAATAGGGAAGGCTTAATTGCATCCACGAATCATTCTCAAATAGCTCCTGTCCAGCTAGACTGAAGGAATGGTGATGGCTTGGAGCTGGGAGCCTAGCTTGGATCCCAGGGGCTCCCATGGCCTCTGTTGCACAGGGAAGCAGCAGGGGTCCTGGCCAAGCCTTCTGGCCCCTCCTCTCTCACCTATCTGCCTCAGCTCTGTCTCCCATATAGTGTACAGAGTTCACTCCAAGTAGCTCAGCTGTCCTATCTCAGCTGCCATGGCAGAATCAACTCTCCCAGACTTCTCATCTCCCTCAGCCTCCTCTCACCTTTTGTGGCCACTGAAGACCTCTCAGGCTTCTTATCCAGGCATCCTCTAGGCCAGGTGTCCTCAAACTAGGGCCCGTGGGCCACATGCAGCCTGCCTAAGACATTCATCAAGCCTGCCGGGTGTTTTTGCTGCCGCTGCCTGCCCTCCTTAGCAGCCGACTCGTCCCGGGGCCCGCAGTCCAGCCCTCCAATGGTCTGAGGGACAGTGAACTGGCCCCCTTTTTAAAAAGTTTGAGGACTCTTGCTTTAGACCTTGCTCTTTGTCTCCAGTTGTCTTTTTTCCTGCCACTCCTGGTCTGTTTTCTCTCTTTCCCCAAGGTGTTGGGGGGGCATCCTAAGGCCTAGTTCACTATAGAGTTGGAGCACATTGTAAAGTCTGACGTTGTGCCTGTAGCTATGTACTCATTTCCTCCAAGTCCATTGGGTCCCAGGGGCAGCATTCACCAGCAGCAGCCTGGACTGGTAACCTTCAGCAATTGCTTTGAGTCTGTTTTCTCTTTAATGATGAAAATGGTATTCCGACTTAACAGGATGAAAGGGCCCCCTGCACAGTGGCCTGTGCCTCCTGCTGGAAAGTTCTTTCTGATCTGGTGCGGTGGCTTATGCCTGTAATCCTAGCACTATGGGAGGCCAAGGCAGGTGGATCACTTAAGCTCACAAGTTCTAGATCAGCCTAAGCCAGAGCGAGACCTCCTCTCTAAAAATAGCCGGACGTTGTGGTGGGCACCTGTAATCCCAGCTACCTGGGAGGCTGAGGCAAGAGGATCACTTGAGTCCAGCAGATTGAGGTTGTTGTGAGCTTGGATGCCATGCACCCTACTGAGGGCAACAAAGTGAGGCTCTGTCTCAAAAAAAAAAGAAAGAAAGAAAACTCTTTCTGGCTGGGTGTGGCATACTCCTGATAGGGTTCTGACTTTAACCCACATCCATGGGCCCATCCCCTTCCTGCCATATTTCAGGAGGCTGGGATGAGGGACTATAGGCATCCTCTGATTCTATTTGGGAAGGCTACACAAGCCTGACTCTGACTTCTGGGCTATAGCGACAGAAGGAAGATGGAGGTCTGGCTTGGCACCTGTGGTTTAAGTGGCTAAGGCCCCAGCCACATACACCTAAGGTGGCGGGTTCAAATCCAGCCCAGGCCCGCCAAATGACAATGACCGCTGCAACCAAAAAATAGCCAGGCGTTGTGGCAGGTGCCTGTGGTCCCAGCTACTTGGGAGGCTGAGGCAGGAGACTCACTTGAGCCCAGAAGTTGGAGGTTGCTGTGAGCTGTGATGCCATGGCATTCTACCCAGGGGGACAGCTTGAGGCTTTGTCTCAAAAAAAAGAAGATGGAGGTCTGATGTGGGCTCTATGAAGAGTATTTCTGGGCTCGGCGCCTGTGGCTCAAGCAGCTAAGGCTCCAGCCACATATACCTGAGCTTCTGGGTACGGATCCAGCCCAGGTCTGCCAAAAAATAGCTGGGCGTTGTGGCAGGCGCCTGTAATCTCAGCTACTTGAGCTTGAGCCCAGGATTTGGAGGTTGCTGTGAGCTATGATGCTACAGCACTCTACCCAGGGCAATAGCTTGAGGCTCTGTCTCAAAAAAAAAACAAACAAGTATTTCTGTGAGTCAATAATCACACAATGAGTAGAGCAGAAAATACATTTTGTTGACCACAGAAATTATTTACCTGGGTTAGAAAGAACTTATGAAACTGAAGCATTTATTGTGCACAGAGTCATTTATTGGCCCTCGGTAAAGTGCCTCCAACTCCTGGGCTCAGGAGATGATTCTCCTGCCTCAGCCTCCTGAGTAGCTGGGACTATGGGCGCCCGCCACAACACCCACCTATTTTTTTGTTGCAGTTTGGCTGGGGCCAGGTTCGAACCCACCACCCTTGGTACATGGGGCCAGTGCCCTACCCACTGAGCCACAGGCACTGCCCCATTTTTTTTTTTTTTTTTGAGACAGAGCCTCACTTTGTTGCCCTCGGTAGAATGCAGTGATGTCACAGCTCACAGCAACCTCAAACTCTTGGGCTTAAGCGATTCTCTTGCCTCAGGCTACCAAGTAGCTAGGACTATGGACATCTGCCACAGCTATTTTGGCTACTTTTTTTAAGAGATGAGGTCTTGCTCTTGCTCAGGCTGGTCTCAAACTCATCAGCTCAAGCAATCCACCCACCTCAGCCTCCCAGAGTGCTGGGATTACAGGCATGAGCCACCATTCCCAGTCAAAGTTTCAAGTTCTAACTAGGTCTCCCTGAATCTCAAAAGATCTGGGAAAAAGAACCTGGGAACCTCCACTACTTTGGACTTTGAGGGACATCCACTACCACCACCTAGAACCTGGCTAGAAAGATGATGGAGTGCTGCCACCTGGTGGCCACCAACAATACAGTATTATCTTTCAGGGAAATCTTCCCCAACACCCCACCTGTTCCTAAGGGTATTTGTCTCTTTGGCATCAGGGTGGCTGGGCTCCCAGTGCCCTTGAGACCCCCAGCCAGAATGTACATGCCTGGGGAGCTTAGCTCAGGCCTGGCTGCTCATCTGGGCTTTGATACTTGTTTGATGCAGGGCCATGACAGCTGCTCCTGGATGGCCCTCAAAGCCCTGCACATCATAGCAGCTGTCCTGGCCAAGGGCAGTCTGGACTCGCAAACCCTAGAGGTTTCTTCTAGTTCATCATTCATTCCCAAATCCAAATGTGGGATTTGGGTTTCCCTACTTGGGTAGCTTGCATTGTTCTTGCAACACCTTCACATCAGTTAATGGCTAGGGAGAAAAGCAAACCTATGGGTAGGGCAGGGTAGAACACATACTCATCTCTGGGCTCGGAGTTGGAACAGACCTTGACAGGCCAGTGTGGGGATGCTTGGAACCTTGACTCTAAGTACTGTTGAGATCCCTCAAATAGGGTCTTGCAGGAGACTTCAGCCCAAAGTACATATAGCCTGCCAAACCTCAAGATCTGGGGCCATCAGTTTAGGGCCCTAAGTATGGCTAGGTATGTTGGTGACAGGTGTGGCTACAAAGCAGGTTGGAAGCAGGAGAGGGAGCCTCTATCTTTTCCAAGCAGATAGCTCAGGACCTTACATGTAGGGACTTCATAGGAATGTCCACACTGGTGTTGACAGATGCTGTGGCCCAGAGCAGTCTCCACAGGAACGACTTTGTTGTTGTTTTTCATTTTATATAAAAGAACATTTTAATTCTTTTCTTTAGAAGCTGAAAAGACTATATGATTTGGAAATAAGACTGTACCAAACAATGACCAAAGATGAATCATCCATTCTCCTTCTCTTTTGCGTGGTCACTCAGAAATACAGTATTATCAGCCACCACGCCCAGCTAGAGTTGTTGCTTATTGCCTCACATTATTTTTATTCACATAGTCTCCATAGTCTACTTTCCTTCCACATAAATTCGAGACCTCTCCTTTTTTTTTTTTTTTTTTAAATATGGAGCCTCAAGCTATCCCCCTGGGTAGAGTGCCATGGCATCACAGCTCATAGCAACCTCCAACTCCTGGGCTCAAGCAAGTCTCCTGCCTCCACCTCCCAAGTAGTTGGGACCACAGGCACCCACAACGCCCGGCCATTTTTTGGTTGCAGCCATCGTTGTTTGGCCCAGGCTGGGGATTCGAACCTGCCACCTTAGGTGTACGTGGCTGGCGCCTTAGCCGATTAAGCCACAGGCGCCGAGCCTCGAGACCCTTTTTTAACATACTGATATGCCATATCTCTGAGGCCTGGTCAGGATACTAATATTCTGTGCCATGTTGTCTTTTGACCAACATCACCCATTTGGTATACTTCATTGTCCCCTGATTGCCACATCTTGTTGCTAAGGAAAATATTGTGACTGGACTTTTTTCCTTCCGCCTGTCTCATGACAGAGTCCTGACCCACTCGCCCAACTAAATGCACACAATTCAAGGATCTTTCATGAACCAAACTACTATTTTGGACTCATGAAATGCTATTTAGTTATTAGTTCCTATAAGTTCCGGAAGAAAAGAGAAGCTCTTCCCATGTTTTCCCAACACACAGTACCAGGACCAGCGAACAATTTAAGGGCAGCTGACTGAAGAAGCCTAAAAGTACTAGACAAGTCTTTACCCAAGACTTACTTTCCTGTTTCTTTTGTTGCAATTCAGATTATGCATTTCGGAAATACATGTCTTCAGAACATAGCTTCTACTTTTTCTTACAATCTAATCTTTATTTATTTATTTATTTTGAGACAGAGCCTCAAGCTGTCCCCCTGGGTAGAGTGCTATGGCATCACAGCTCACAGCAACCTCCAACTCCTGGGCTCAAGCGAGTCTCCCACCTCAGCCTCCCAAGTAGCTGGGACCACAGGCGCCCACCACAATGCCCGGGTATTTTTTGGTTGCAGCCGTCATTGTTATTTGGTGGGCCTGGACTGGATTCAAACCTGCCACCTTAGGTGTATGTGGCTGGTGCCTTAGCCACTTGAGCCATAGGCGCTGAGCCACAATCTAATCTTTAGACTCTTTCTTCAGGAAAGGTGGGTGCCCTTTCTCAAAGGCGGAGCTCCCACCCAAGCACGTAGTGGAATATGGGAAGAAACCATGGAGTCCTCTGCACTAGTGAGAAGTGGCAGACACCTACACAGCATCACCTCCCCACCCCATGCAGACCCACACACAGCATGCACACCTTTCCTTCCTGCCTCCCTCCTCCCTTCCTCACCTCCACAGGAACTTTAGAACAGCTTAGAAACAGATACCTGGGAGTGTGGGATGGATTCACATGCCCTTCCTGGTATAGGGAAGTCAATCCTGAGCTCAAAGGGGCTGATGGAGGGATGGCTTGCCAGTCATTGCTTGACTGTCACTCCCCTAGGAAGACGCTTCCACCCAGCCTTTGATGAACTGGGTGCATGTAATTAAGACATACCCAGATTCCATAGTGTGCTTACATCAAAGAGCTGTCCAGTGCAGGTTGGCTGTCAGATGCATCTAATTAGGCCACTGTGACTGCTGCTCAGGGGCAAGCAGCACCACCATCTACCATGCTGCTAGGGCTCTGGGGGTGGGTCTCCTCTCTTCAGGGATATTAACCCTGGTAGACCAGGTCTGTAAGACACATTGCTCATTCCAGCTTTGGGAACCAAGTGTCTCTCATTTGTGAGGTTCCCAAGCCTTAATCTCCAGAGGCCCAGGCTTGGGGTTTCTGCATTTGTCTTTACCTCACCCTAACAAAGCTGTGGTTGGGCTCAATCTCTTTAAGACACCACCTGGCTGGCCAGGGTAAAGATCTATGACTTGAAAACTCCTCAGCCAGGCTGGGCCCAGTGGCTCATACCTGTAATCCTAGCACTCTGGGAGGTGGAGGAGGGTGAATTGCTGGAGCTCACTAATTAGGGACCAGCCTGCAAAGCAAGACCCCATCATTACTAAAAACTGAGGCAAGAGGATCATTTGAGTCCATGACTTGGAGGTTGCTATGAGCTATGACACCACAGCCCTCTACCCAGAGTGATAGCTTGAGACCCTGTCTCAAAAAAATAAAAAAACAGGGTGGTACCTGTGGCTCAGTGGGTCGGATGCTGGCCCATATACCAAGGGTGGCAGGTTCAAATCCGGCTCTGGCCAAACTACAACCAAAAAATAGCTGGACGTTGTGGCTAGTGCCTGTGGTCCCAGCTACTTGGGAAGCTGAGGCAAGAGAATTGCCTAGGCCCAGGAGTTGGAGGTTGCTGTAGCTGTGACACCACGGCAGTCTACTGAAGGTGATAAAGTGAGACTGTCTCTACCAAAAAAAAAAAAAAAAACCAAAAAACACATGACTCAGCCACCCCCTCCATTTCAGTATCACGAGAGCCAGGTCTGCCAAAATATTGAAACATTTGACCATCTTTAAAATCCATAGAGTCTGGCTTTAAGAACAGGTTGCAGAAAAAAGGCCACCCTCCCTGATTGTATGCCTAATGGAGCTCAAGCACTCAAGCTGGCCAGATTGGCAGTGTAAGTACCCCATTACCAGGTCCCAAGAGCAGCCTCTAAGACTTAGGCACACTTACTCCCCTTGTGAAGCAAGGTCTTTTTTTTTTTTTTTTTTGAGACAGTCTCACTATGTTGCCCTGGGTAGAGGCTGTGTTGTCACAGCTCACAGCAACCTCAAACTCCTGGGCTTAAGCGACTCTCTTGCCTCTCAGCCTCCCAAGCAGCTGGGACTACAGGCACCCGCCACAATGCCCAGCTATTTTTGTTGTAGTTGTCATTGTTCTTTCGCAGGCCTGGGTTGGATTCAAACCCACCAACTCTGGTGTATGTGGCTGGAGCCCTAGCCACTGAGCTATAGGCACCAAGCCGTGAAGCATGGTCTTATTGGTCAAGAAATATTCTCCACACTGACGCTAGAGACAAGGATGAAATCCCATCATTCAGAACAGAAAACCCTGAAATGTAAAATAAAATTAAATTAAATTAAAAAAAAGAAAAAAAGAAAACCTTGAAATGACACTAAGCACCTCTTAGCAGCTGAAATGAATAGAAGGTAAGTGGACTGCTGCAGGAGACATGGCTGCCTCAGTTCCTCCATCCCAGTAGAGGGTGACCAGGTACCACCTGTGTAATGGCCAAACACAAGGAGATGCTACATTGTAGAGCAATAAAACCCCTTCCCTCTGGCATGTTTGTAATAAAGTCTATGAAAACTGGGCAAGCAGAAGAGCTCATGCCCAATTTGGTCTTCAGAAACTAGAAGGGCATAGAAAAGCTCACTTGGGTTAAGGTTGAAATTCCATGTAGTTGGTAGCACCTATAGCTCAGTGGGTAGGGCGCCAGCCACATACACCCAGGCTGGGGGGTTCAAACTCTGCTCAGGCCAGCTAAGAAAAACAATGACAACTGCAACAACAACAAAATAGCCGGTGTCGTGGTAGGTGCCTGTAGTCCTAGTCACTGGGAAGGCTGAAGCAAGAGAATCTCTTAAGCCCAAGTGTTTGAGGTTGCTGTGAGCTGTGATGCTACGGCATTCTACTGAGGGGTGACAAAGTGAAACTGTCTCAAAAAAAGAAAAAAAAAATTCCATTTAGTTTTTTTTTTTTTTTGGAGACATAGTCTTACCCTGTCACTCTAGGGAGAGTGCCATGACATCACAGCTCATAGCAACCTCAAATTCCTGGGCTAAAGTGATCCTCTTGTCTCAGCTTCCCAAGTAGCTAGGACCACACCCACCCACCACAACACCTGGCTGGTTTTTCTATTTCTAGTAGAGAAGGGTCTCACTGTTATTCAGGCTGGTATCAAACTCCTGAGCTCAAGAAATACATCCACCTCAACCTCCCAGAGTGCTAGGATTATAGGTATGAGCCACTGTGCCCATGAAGAGTTTTAAAGGATGCTGAACTCTTGAACCTCAAAATTTGAACACAATATAATAGGCAATGAAATAAGCTTAAAGTATTACTTGTAAATAACTTTTTTTTTTTAAACAAACCTTGATTTCATTACCAGGATTGACTGGCTTGGACATGTCTTACCTACCCACTCACCCAAGAATAAAGAGACATAAGACACACATTTTTCAAGGTTTTTCTTTTGTAAAGAAGCCAAATTTGGCAACTAGACTGAAAATCTTCCAAAATTCTGTACAAATGTGTAATATACAAATATACACAGGCTTTTTGCCAAGAAAAGACATCATGACATCAAATGACAGAGGTGGCTTTGGTGTCACATACCACCTAGAGCATCCCAACCTCTTCCAGAACGTGAGGAACTGGTGGACCATGACATAGGCTACACATGTAAAACACACTACATTACACTATGTACACCGAAGTAAAAAAAAACCCACTGTTCTCTCTGGTCTGTTTACAAGCCTTCTGGTGGAAAGGAAGGTCATTCAACAGACAACCCTCATTAAGGGAGTTCCTTTAAGGTGGGAAGGAAAACCCTACAGAATGAAGTGATTCACTCTCTGAATTATTAACAGCACAAGGCAATGCCCTTAAAGACACAAGTGTTAAGAGTGAATTAAGGAGCGGAACCAATTCTTGTGCTCCTTGTCATCTCTTGTCTCACTCCATCTCAGTAAACCGGGCAAACATGGCTTTCCGGACAGCATCTTTGTAGGAATCAGCACCTGACAACCCATACGCGCTGCCTTTGGCTCCTAGGCCAGCTCCTTTTAGCCGGACTTGAGCCTGGAGGAACACAAAGAAAGTTAGCAGCTGGCAGGCAGGATATGATTGCTCCCACCTCTCACCAAGCCCACTTCTTATCGAGCAGCACCACCCACTAGGAGACATAAGAGAGGAAGTTTCATATGAAGACTAGGATTTCTACATTGGAGACTTACAGCAGGTTTGAGAACTGAATGAATAAAATGAGCTAAGGAACACAGGCAGATAAAGCCATATCCACTGCCCCTCAATGCCTGCTCAGCAATTATTCATGCCAAAAAGGGCCCCAAAGCACTCACTAAAGCACAGGCAAGGCCTGGTAATTATAGGTACAGATTATAGCAGGATAGGCCAGTGCTAGCAGAAATCACTGGTGGAGCTCTTGCCTAGGCCAATGGGTATGAGGCCTCTGATCCTGGGATTAAATCTCCATCTGGGACCTGATCAATTTAGGGGTTTCTTGTGAAAATCTCACTAACTTCATCTATCTATCTTATTCAGACAGTCTCACTTAGTCAACCTGGGTAGAGTGCTGTGGCATCATAGCTCACAGCAACCTCAAACTCTTGGGCTTGAGCAGTCCTCATGCCTCAGCCTCCCGAGTAGCTGGGACTACAGACACCCACCACAACACATGGCTAGTTATCTATTTTTGGTGGAGATGGGGTCCCACTCTTGCTCAGGTTGGTCTTGAACTCCTGAGCTCAAGTGATCCACCGCCTCGGCCTTCTAGTGTGCTAGGATATAGGTGTGAGCCAACGCACCTGGCCCTAAAATTTAATTTTTTAAATACATACCAAGATCACTTAGAAAGAAATTATAGTACCTTTTAAAAAATTCAATCTAAGCTAAATGGCCCTCTCAATAATGGGGTTTATTTATAACAAAGGAAATAAAAATACATGGTTTTCAGAAGGAAGTCGGTTTTACCTATCATCCTGAATAGAGTGCCATGGCATCATCATAGCTCATAGCAACCTCAAACTCTTGGGCTCAAGCAATTCTCTTCCCTCAGCCTCCTGAGTAGCTGGAAGAGGCACCAGGCACAATGCCCAGCTATTTTTTTAGAGATGGGGTCTCACTCTGTCTTAGGCTGGTCTCAAACTCCTGAGCTCAAGCAATCCACTCATCTCAAATTCCCAGGGTGCTAGGGTTACAGGTGTGAGCCACTGGCCATAAGCAGAAAGATTTTTGATTGATTCAAATATACAGAAAATTAATATTACTTTTG